>NXFV01000049.1:0-51973 GCA_002803225.1 Gamarada debralockiae | reverse complement strand
AAAACAAAAAAAAAAAAAAAAAAAAAAAAAAAAAAAAAAAAAAAAAAAAAAAAAAAAAATTTAAATCCTTTGAACAGCTCATGAATAGCCCATGAATAGCTTTCCGCAAGCCCAGCCTTGTTGTCATCCGCCGATTTCCTGGTCACAGCCCTGACATCGTATCATCACAATCAATAACGATCGATCGCGATGTTCGTCCCCTCTCTGACGACATTATCAACTATTTCTCCAGTGTCTACTGAGATCATTTGCTAGAAAATGCCAAAGGATGCAAGCTGCTATGCATGCTCAGCAATATAAAGCATTTCAGCCCTGCTGACATCCTAGCATTATCTCATCTCTACTCTACCGATGGATCAGGCCGATGAACCACCCCCAAGACTCTGTACAATCGGGGATGTATTTGCTCGTACCTTGCAAGTCTCTTGAGAGGAAGAATCTGTGGGTGGAGCCCGAGATACAGGTTCAGAAGGTCGTGAACTTTCGATGTATGATGCCGATTGCTGGGAGCAGGAGATTGGCGTCCGGTTTCGAGTTGAACTTGGCAGGGTTTGACCATCCGAGACATACTTCTTTAAAGCCGGTTGCTTAGTTTGTGTTAGGTTAAGGTAAGTAATCAACATACCGTTAAAATGCCTTCATGACATCCTTTACCAGTGTCGCCCTCCACCATCACTCCGACGACATGTGCCCCAATGGGTGCCCGGGAGCTTCCCATTAGATCAAGCAACTCGATATCTGGTGTCGGAATAGGGGCTGGTGAATTTCTAACCCTCTTGCATTTTCCTTCACTGGGGTCGTCGACTATTATCCAATCCGGTGTTCGCGTTCGGTTTTTGGTTCAATGCTGTCGGCGCTCTTTCCACAACTTCCCAAACATGTTCGTCTATTTCGAGCCGGCTTCATTGTCACCGACGATGAAGCCCTCTTTTCCAACATCTGAGTATGGAGCTGCAATTGCGTCGATATTCGGCCTTGAAATTCCATGTAATCGGATCCGCTCATAGTTGTCTCCACCTCTGTTCCAGTCCTCATTCCAACAACCAGCTTGTGCAAATCTCGCAGTGGCTGGGACTCGAAGTCGTCAACTTAGATGGTAAAATATATCATATATTCGTGAATGATTCTCATGAGTCGGATGTTCGCAGATGTTGGCAGCGGGTTATCCTTCCAGAATGACACCCAAGTAACAGGATTGTCCAAAATCTCGTTTCGATTGGCAAGCTCACTGTCCTAATCCATAGAAGAGACAGATCTTTCACTATGGTGTTCTCACTGGAAGGATTCAAAGATTTGATGTGTTGGATGCAATTGTCTTCGGTTGTTTTGGCGGAAGCTTGTGTCCGTTGACGTAGTAGTTCTGAATTTGTGCGAATTTGGTCGGCGTATGCAGGTTTGAGAGCCTCCTGTTGTATCACATCATTAAGATACTAACTCGAGACAGGGCCAGCTGGCTATATGAATTACTAACCTCTGTTAAAGCTGGTCTTTCCTGCATCAGCTGCAACTTTCTTGTCCTGGATGACCTCATTTAAGATATTTGCTTCATGGTGTGTGTCATCAGAAGTGATATCCTGCTGAGGTAAGTGGGATCCAATCACCCAGTTGGAGAAGACTTTACTCACTTTATTTTGTCTCTCTCCATCTATAGCTTTCGATCCGTTCGACAAGGCTATAACCTGGACCCTTCTTTTTCGAGGAAGGCATTGGCACACTCCTTTTGACAGCGACTAAGCTGTAGTTCCTGGAGATATCACAGATCTTTCCATTCCGTGCTTCATATGACCGAACATATACTTTCCTTTCATCTTTCAGAAGTGTTGACTGGCGGGTCGAGGTAGGTACCGAGTATTCTGATGCTAGACATAACAACCTGCAACGCTCCCGAATGAAGAGGGGAACATGCACCGGGTGTTGACTTTCTTGTTCAGCGCGATTAGAAATGAAGCTTGTGATTATTTGTAGTATTTCTGCAAGGTACCAACAGACTGCTGCAGAACTTGAAGCCGCTGCAGGCTGCTTTGCAGGCAATTTTTATTCCACCTCCCAAATAAATCTATGATACAGGTAAAGAAATGAGCACGACTTGTTATTTCTGATCTTGCCAAACGTGAGAATGTCTGGAAATATGCATGGAGTATCACAGGAAATGTGGTACCTGTCAATAGGGATCAAGCAGGATAGATATGCAGTGCCGGGAGAGCCAGGGAGGGGTTTCAGTGGTTGAAATCCGTGTTGGTATCATCGCTCGCCGAGCTCGTTCCCATAGACTCAGGCTCTTCCACGTCATTCATTCCCATGAACTCCACCCTGTCATCGATTTCATCTCTCCAATCATCCCAGTCAACATTTCCCGCACTTGCTTGAGATACTTCACCAGCTGCTTGGGGAACAGGAATAGTGGGGTCGACCTGCTTTCCATCAGCATCCAGAAAGACTTTCTTGTCTTTCATGCACTGTGGATTGTGACCACATCCCGACCTGTGCGAAAAGCAGTTATTACGACTGATATTGATTGAGCCAGGCTCGACGGTCGTATGGGCGGTATTCAAACATGTCCAGTTGCCGCAGAGATGGCTCAAATGCCATTGCTTGCTGATGAAACCATCTTTCTGCTGTTTCGTCAACTTGTTGAGGAGAAGTTTTGAGACGATGCCGAAGTTGAGAACGATTGAGTGTTTGCCTTTGTGATCCTGCCAGGCGAATGCTTTTTGAATCTTGCCGCAGGGGCGGAGAGTACCGGTTGAAGTGAGATGCGGTGGTGGGGGTGACTAGGAAATTATCGAAATTAGTAATTGCTCATTGCAGGTGAACGTGGAGCTAGGCAGACTCATGTCATGAATCTGATTTAGGGTAGTAGTTACCGGGTGGAACCAGCATTCATCATCTTCGCGAAACGGGTCGAGGAGGTAGTGCGTCTTTGCGATCCAAGCTTTCATTGCTTTTGTGACGTTAGCTGGTCGGTTCATAGGTACAATGATGCGTTTTCTTTCTCGGCAAGAGAGCTTCTGAGGTGCTTCAAGTGGAACATTGGGCTCTGAAGAGCTTTCAAATCCAGTTTTTGTTGAAGATTCAGGATCTGAGGATGAAGGAGGGGTTGGGTAACAGACTTGAGTGTCGGGAAGGTGTGCGTCAAGATCTTGAGCATCCAGACCCGGGAATTGTGCCGTGGCCAAATTGTTTGAATCTCGTTGTGTATCCGGAAGCTGTCTGTCGGATTGCAAACCTGTTCGTTCAGATAATTCCAGTGATTCCGATGCCGGAATTCGCTTAACTTCCTCGGCCACTCTCGTGTCGCTCACTAGGAGTCGGCATTCTTTCTCCAAATCCTTTGATTCTTCATGTCCATCAGTTGGCTGGATTTGGGGAGCAGAGTCGTCATCATCTGCACTGAGATCGATGTAGGGCATGAAAGTTCCAGGAAATAATCCAACTGGGTGAGGCGTTTTAGGGATTGGAAGACTTTCAGAAGGTCTAAAGTCTTCTTTGCCATCTATGGATGGAGCAATGATTGGCTGGTCCTCATTTCCGAGCTTATGAGGTTGCCAAAGACTAGTGTAGAGGCAGCAGGAGAATCCACAGCATACGCTGGGTGAATGCTGGCACAGACCGGCTATGGAAGGCATTGTAACTTGTTGCAAGTGGCCATCAGCTCAATTGCAGGAACGATCGATTGAAAACTCAATCAAGACACCAATGCAAAGAGTAGTTCTTATGAAAAGAGTTAGGATGATTGAAGTCGGGAAGTAATCCGCTGAGCAAGAAGTTCCTTGGCAGGGTGTCTTCGATGGATTCCAAGGTTCGAGGACTCCAAAGATGTCCATTGGTAAGTGATGGATATGGATATGTATGCTTTTGCAAGAAGAAGATTTGGTGATGATATGCAATAACTCTCGCTTTGAGTATCTCCTGATGCCAGTCAGTCCAAATACTTGGAACCTCTCGTCACCCGAAGTTTAAAATAGAATGCAATTAACTTCATCTCGAAGAGAAAACTTTCTCTTCGGAGCAACAGGCCTCTCTTTCTATCAAACCATACCTCCAATTTCTCTGGTCTCAAGCTAGGAGTTATGGGTGAGGATGGATGTTATTGGGAGGCGGGGGATGGAGCTGTTTGGGAGACATGGAGCACGTGATACTCTTTCCAAGTTCGATGCCGCCGGGAAGTCAACAATGCTTTTGACCTTCTTCCAACTTCAACACCAACTCCATTTCACTACCACCTTCCGCTAAGACAACTCACTTTGTATAAGTATTCACCTTTCCGCCATGCGTCGTCGCTGAATGAGGAAGAAGTGTCTCGTTCTGAGTCGTTTTCCAGTCCAGCAACCTCACTTTTGAAATAGTCGCGACTCTCTGCGTTGTGGTCAGTTAATCAAGAGCACCAATTTGATGATATATTCATCAACCACACTCACTTGACGTGTTGTTCTCGACGGGAGGTTGAGTTGATCGAGAGGTTCGAGTATTAACGAGATTGATCGTTCAATCAATGTGAATAATTCACTCCCTCAATGGCCTCGATCGTTCAGCGAAATTGAAAATTGAAATCGAAGCTATGGCTGACCTTGTGTAGATGTCAAACATCCCGGTTCCGTGTACGAATTGTTTAAGGTTCCACTATGGATCATGTCGCGAGGCGCCCAAGCGGTGCTTCCAATGTGGTGGCTTCAACCACATTGAGCGATACTGTCCTCTCGGTCGACGCGTCCCAGCTGATCGACGTGGCCCTCTTCCAGGAACCGAGCGTGGTGCCAGATGGTTGGCTTAGATGAAGATCCAGAATTGAGGAAGAAGGTGCTCGACGCGTTGAAGGCTTCGCCTGGTTGCTCTATTTGGGTCAACGAACGATGCATCTACAGAGGCAACGAACATCATTTTACTCAAGACGATCTAGCTGCAAGAGGTCGACCGCTTGAAGAGCGAATCACACGCGGCAGATCAAGATCTCCAACGCGAGAACGTATTCAGAAGAGATCCCGATCCCCACTCCAGCGTTATGACGGGTATGGACAGTCACACGGATATGGTCGACTCCAATCACCCAATCCAAATGAACGACTCAGGTCACGTACCCCAATTCGCAGAAGAACCTCTTCTCCGTACCGGAAGCCGCCCCAGCAACGCCTGCGTTCTTATGCAAGTGGAAGCAACGCCGTGGTGGTAGAGCCCACAGCTCGGACGGAGAATCGTTCAGGACCCGTTGAACGATTTATATGTTCAGCTTAACATCCCACCATCGAATGCAGTCCCGGGACCTGTCCAGCCTGCGCCAGCTCCAAGGGGCCGAATCTCTACGAACATCCCAGGAGCAACCGGTGTCCCAGCGTCTCAGAAGCCAGCGGTTCAGAACCCTTCCGCCAACACCGCCGTTCCGAGAGCTCCACAGCTGCCCGACGAGAACGAACAGTACTTCGAAGTGGGGGATCCGTACTTTGTGCTTGGGGTTTCAGAGGGAGCAACGGAGGACCAGTAAGTCATTGATTCTAATTGGACGTTTTTGTGGACCTCAACATATGCTAATCCAAGCATTCTAGGATAATCGATGCATACCAACAGCGGATGTGGGAGATTTTCTTGGAGCGAATGGCGGATGGCGTTATGACTGGACCTGGTGCTCCACCTAGTATCTACGGCGAAAGCATTAAGGTTCTCAATGCTGCCAAAAAACAACTCTTCGGATACTGAAGGCGGGCGACGCGATATAGAGAGATGCACAGAGAAGGGTTGATGTAGGTGTAAGGATATACTGGCTTTGCGTGGGAATGGAAGATGGCTGGAAATGATTGATGGAACCCTAGCGTCACTACCATGGAATGGCTTTCGGCTTGTGGTCGATGACGGTGGAAGAGGAAGTGGATTTGAGAATTGACGGCTTGCTTGCATGATTACCTCCTATATTAGCTTTATAGAGAGAGCTTGTACAATAGATACTAAAAAAGTAGAAAATAACTCAGCTGTGGTTTATTGCATGTGGCCAGTGTACGTATTCACACAGGGTCCATGCACAACAGTTACGATCAAAATTGCCTCCATTATTTAGGAGGATCAAGACCTGCCTCAATCCAATGAACCAGGCATCCAATCTACTCATAAGTAGTCCAAACACCTGCCGTCACCCCCAATGGCCTTTCCATCTCCCCTTCCTCTAGTATCTCTACTAAATCCGCCACATCCTGTCTCAACCTCTCAGTCGCCGCCCATGCCAGCCGCGCACTAACTCTCACACTCCGCAGTTCCGGTAGTCTACCATCTTCCACAGCATCATATACTGCCGCGGGGGCTACCTCGACCTCTGCAGTTGCCGTGCCAGAGCAATCGAGATCAAGTATCCTCAGCGGGTGTCCATTCTCTATTGACTGAAAGAGGGCACTGGAAATGTAATCTGCGGACACTCGGAGAGCTAGGAGATTGGGGCAGAGTAGCGGGATACGATCAAGCACTCCGACTTGTAGTTTTGGCATAGGATGCCGGATTGTAAGGTGTTTGAGGCGATCGCCGAGAACGGAGAGAGTTTCGAGGAGGGGCTCGGCGTAGACTTGGGGACAGTGCTGGATACTGAGCCTTTCAAGGGAGAGGGGGGTGTGAGTGATATGTGTGCGCAGAAAATTCGAATCTATCCAACCTGCCAAATGCAAAGCTTTTAACCTCGGTGGCCATGCATATGGCGCCGTCGCGTCATCCGTTTGTGGGCCTGATGATCGCGGGAAGAATAGTGTTTCCAAGTTTTCGAGAGCGACTAGGGTTTGAAAGAGCAGCTTTGGCGGAATGGAAGCAGAGATAAGGGATAGATCGAGATGCCGTAGCTGTGTGCATTTGCTCAGCGCTGCAAAACTGTTGATAGCGAACGATGCTTGTGGTGCCACGAATGCTTCAATATTGTGCTTCAACCTTCCCAACAGCCTCGCCGTCAAGCTCCGACTGCTATTGTGTACTAACTCTCCCATATCTAATCTCCGTACCAAGACGGCGAGAGACGATTGTCGAATGTGCGCATTCTTGGAGGGGCAAACCGTCGTGACGAATTCCGAGAAGTTCCCGCCATGGAGATGTGGTTGGGCATACAGCAGAGCAATTGAGGCAGAATACCAGGCGCGCGACACGAGACTGCAGGCCCAGAATGTGCCTTGAGAGGCGGGTCGCTGGGGGATGAAGGACAGGATGTGGGATATGATTTCCGTGGGGAGGAGGATCTCGTGGGCGGGGGGTTTGAGATAGGGTGCAGGTGTGGGCGAAGAGGACGCGGACTTCTGCTTGTTCGAACAGATTGGAATTCGAAAAGGCTGGGACATCGAGACGTCCCAGTTGCTTTGGGCATCGAGAGCAGCCATCGTAAGGAGGCGAATTCAGTATTTGGTGTAAGGTAAAAGATTTTCTGGTATCTGCCGGTCGGTTTCGAAAGGCAGGCGCTTTAGTTATTCAAGTGTAGGAAGTCCATATTGTCAACGGTGCGCGGTAATTGGCAAATCGAGTGGTAATCGATCGTTGGAAGGCTGCTGCTTGTTCAGAAAGATTGAGCCTTGCGATGACGGCAATAAATTGAATTCTTAGTCAGCAATCCTCGGAAGAACTCACGGACCGAGAGCATTGCCGCAGGAAACACTGGAGCGATTCGTTGGAGGAGATTGATATGTGTTCGATGGCAGCATTGTGAACACCGATGCGTTCATATTGGCGAGCTCTGAGGCCAAAAGTCTTCAGAAATAGAAGAACTAGAGCCCAGTGAAGCGGCTGAAAGCCTGCTTTCCTAGAAAAGTACCGAAATACAAGGCCGCGGTCAAAAGTCTTGCAACTACAGGGTATTCATAGTCTGTAATGTCCAATATGCCCTGTAACGCTCTGTAAATCCAGGCCAGGGAGCCTGTAAGCCCCCCGTAGGTGATTGGACAGCGGAGTCAGTCATCAGGGTATGAGCGCGGGCTGTCCAATGGGCTTCAGGGAGATCACGCGGGTTTTACAAGGCCCTAGCCTAAATTACGCCGCACCAAAGCTCTGAGGCGCTACGAGACAGCCTTCTTCCCAGGCTTACACGTTGATTTTGAGACAGAGATCTTCTACTTTGATACAAGCGCTATTGTGCACAAATTCCAAAAAGGGATTATACGAAAGATGCGGTAGGGAGTTCTCCAAGATGCAGCATGTGGTGACTTATCAGGGTGACTGCGATGTCCTTGTCTCATGGTTAACAGCCGAGTGCTTTGCTTCTACGGAGAAGGTTATTGTGGTTGAGAATGGCAAGGAGGTGGATAGGGTTCAGAACGTTGGAAATGCGGTCATTACGCTTAGATAGAAAGGAGACGAGCAGGAGTTGGTGTGGGTTAAGATTCGGATGATATCGTGTCAGCTCGAGACTACGGACTATGAGGTTAGACTTGGATTTGTTAGAGAAAGAGAGGTTTGAGGCAAAAGGTCATTGGAGGTGCGAGGAGACCCCTATTGTGGAGCGTTTTAGGCGATTGATTTGGCGCTTGGCACCTGTAAATTTAGCGACTTAGAGCCTGAAGCCCGCTAACGAAGTAAGAGCGCTCTCAATTAAGGCAATTTCGTTTGTCATTTTCCAGGCGACCTTGAATTGGAATATAGTAGTATCTTGTCTCATGGGCAAGTTAGAAGCTGCGATTGCAATTGTATTTTGTATGTCATTTAGCTGGACAGTTGTCTCTGCTTTGGTCGTCCAAGGCGTATTGGTACGTACCTTTTTCGGCTCGCTGTTCCACCGTGCTGATGCATCCAAGACATTCATGTGCAGCCCCTCCATTTACTGTACCCGGCCGTTAACACCCCACTTCACACCCATCTCTCCAGATGAAAGTTCGGTCGCAATCTACTCTGCTCTCTTCAAACATGCAGAAATTACCAGACCCACGACCCCGGATATCTTTTAAGGAGAACCCTCGGGTGTATAGGGTGTTGTATCAAATCGCGCTCTATGCGGTGACGTTTCAGTGCGCGGTCGCGATGGCGAGGTATTTGCCTTATAGCCTTCCGTCTGATGTTGGCAGTGGTGTTGGTAATGGGACCAACTCGACAACGGAGAGGATGTGCAAGTGGGGTGCGAGAGAGCAGGAGGTAGATGTTGGACCTGCTGCTGTACGTCGTCTGAACCCATTCACATCATGTTCGTTGAATACTGATAAAGACAAGCGCGTGCTGCCACACTTCATCCTCTGCCCCTCAACCTTCACAGTCATACTGTGCACGATCATCTTCTTCCCTGGTATCATAAAGCTACAATTCCTCAACTGGGACGACATCTGGCAAAGTGACGTGATGTTCTTCATGGCATTCATGAGGATAATCGTCCAGATTATAGATGCCCGTGGGCATCGCATCCTCATGCTAATCCAAATCTTCCTTCCCATCAATATCTGGGCTGGCTCGTTCCTGAGCGCTGTCGTACATCCGGCTTGGCGGTTCTGGTTCCCGGGGAATTATGCATTGTGTGCGGAGATTAAGCGGAAGCAGAGGGAGGAGTGGGCGAGGAAGGCGGAGGAGGGGAGGAGGGCGGCAGGTGGGGATCTGGAGAGTGGGAGGGTGGATAATGGGACGGAGGTGGCGGTATTGGATAAGGGGTTTGATGAGAGTACGCCGTTGACGGGACGGGGGTTTGTGAGGATGGATGATGGTCCTCATGTTGAGCATCCGCAATCTAGGGAGGTCGAGTTTTAGGATACTATATAGAAAAGGATGGATGTGACTTCTCGTACGAAATATAGTGCGAGTGCACGTCTGCTTGGAAACACGTGGGTGGTTCTTCCTCAATCGGTCCCAATATTGGTCCGTGTCCAGCATCTCAGTGACGGTGTAAACCATTGATTCTTAAAGTCATCATAAGAGCCTACCTTGCATCCATAACGAACCACATTCAAATCGGAGGAGAGAGTACATTTGGATATTCTCGAAAGCCAGATCCAGAGGGTTGGACCTCACCCCTCCAGTTTGACATGCCTGAGCGACAAACAGAAGTACCGCCGATAGCAATTGATAAGAAAGGCACCCAAAAGTGCTTTTTGATCTTTGATTCGAACTTCCGAAGCCCCTGCCAGAAACAATGTTCCCTGATTCGTACGATTATTGAAAGTGCCCAAGCCAGCAATTCGCGCCACGTACCCTGGTGTATTTTGATCGAAAGAGCAATCAAGTCCTCTTGTGTGGCTGTGCCGAGATATCTTTGATTCGATCCCTCTTGGCCTTGCATTGCTCCACAGCAACCTTCAGAACCTCTTCTTTCATAGAACCAGGTTCCAGGAGCGAAAAGGCAGGTATATCCTGCAAGGAGTTCAGGTGAGAATTCAACCCATTTGAGCAGATCTAGTGAAAACCATACCCATCGGGGGGAAGAACTATGTTTGATGGAGAATATTATCACCGTTGGCGAGGCCAGTTTTGCTCGTTTCAACCAGTCGCCGTTGAGAACGTGACCGTTGCCCAGACCAGAGCCATCACCTTTAGATAGGGCGCGTCGTGATGCACGGTGGGGTTTTCGATGGCACGTACATCTTCCTCAATATTTATGGAAATTGGATGCGGATTTTTTAGAATCGCTGCGGTGCATGAATTTGAAGCTATTGGGCAAATCGCGAGGTTTAGGCACAGGCTGGCAGCCCATGACGCGCCTTACCTTTAGAAAAAGGGCCTTTGGCCGGTCGAATACCATTGCAATTGAGGGCATGGCTTACCTCTAGACCAGAGAAATTCCACTGTGAGTGAGACCGTTGAGGGAATGAAGATTAAGTCCAGTTGAACCAGCCTGCTGAAAATCATCGCCATTGGAGACGTGAGCTGTGCCTGGGTGAGATTTTAACCCCTCTCCACAGGTTTGGTGGGAGCCATCACCATCGGAGTCAAGAACCCTTTCTGAGAAGCAACACTATTAGAGACTTGAACATTACAGGAGCTGAATAGTATTTTCTCTTTGATTGATATTTGTAGCTATGATTGAATGCGACTGTATTCGAAAGACGTTTAGAAGACAGATGTTGTGTGGCAGATTTTGGATCTCTAGATGCTGTTGTAATTGTATGCCTAACATGACGACATCGACCGCGCACGAGATGACCACAGGCCGGAGCAGTGACTACGTTATGGTCTTATAAGTATACCAAGTCAGATTTGGGGGTCGACGCCCCTTTACCTCCAATAAACTACGGTGGAATATGCTACAAGGCGGCCTGCGGATCAGTTTCATTGTCTGAATCAGAATCGTCAGCGATTGTCCGCAACACGGTTTTGGGGATAGACACTTCCTCAGGATAAGATTGATGAGGCAAGGAAGGAGATGGTAGGTGGGTACAGCATGGATTCAGCCTGCAGGTTACCCGGTGTTGACCTGTCCTACCCTATACGAAGGTACCCGCCAAGGAATGATGGGCACTGAGAGTGTGGGAGGTTTTTTCCTAGTGAAGACACTGTGTCCTCGACTTCGAGTGAGTGTAAGAGTAGGGATGAAGGACAGATATGGCTTATGGCAAAGAGAATGGGGGTGTTACAAACTCCTGCGGTTCCAGGGAGTACAGCACAGCAGAAGTTGGAAATTCGACAGCCCGAACCAGATTCGTTGCGGAAGATTTGAAGTGGCCTTTGCTGGATATGATTAGTAAATTCATGACCTGCAAAAGAACAGCGTAAAATAATAGTATGAGCAGACGTTTGCCAAGCCGATGCTCAGGTAATTTATGCGTAGTGAAAGATGGATGAATTGACTTGGAATCTGGGATATAGCGGTTTCCGGCCAAGTGAGGTGACTCTGGGCTCTGCTGACCTATCCCCTCCTAAAGCAGGTACCTAAGAGCTTCATCCAGGCTCCTGATCTAACAGCATGCAGGCTATCTCTCCATTCGCTCCCCAGCTTATCGCCGGATTTATAGGTTCATAAAGATTGTCTGGCTCAAATCTTCCTCGCGTACCGAGCACTTGCTAACAGGGAAACCCCAGTTTCTACCGAGTGAAGTCCATTACAGTTGGTAAGGATTGCGCTGTCCACAGGGACGTCGACGTCGGTACGTTAAAGGCTTCACTAGATGTTCTTTCCGAAGCAGATTATCCTGACAATTGGGAGATCCCTTAGCCTGGACTCTATCGGAACTTCAGATCTCAGGAGGCGGCACCCACGAACTCTGAGAGCAATGATGACGATTTCTATGTGGTGTCAAGGGAAGAGGGTCTCGTATTGCGCTTGCGGATGTGTTGGAGAGGGTGAGAGTTTGGAAGAAATTGATTGATTTTAATGACCACAGAAAGTAGTATGCTCGTGATCCCATGTGATGTGCTTAGCATTCAACAAAAAGCTGTTATAGATATCCTACATTTTTCAAACTTACATTTGTATTGAAAATATGACTTCCCAACAAGGTTGAGTAGCATCCGACTCCCCAAGCTTCCAAGTCAATCCAATCATGGGTCCCTCCAATCATACCTCCTCAATGTCTCCCCACGTCTGTCGAAATTCCAACAGGTCACGTTGACCATACATCTCGCCAGCCACTGTTATGATCATGTCAACCGTTGCTTTCGTATTCCATCTCGCCGCAGTTTTCTTCAGTTTGAGTGCGCCTTCTTCTTCGAGCACTTCAGCTTCTTGCACGGCTTCCTCTGCTTTGCTGTTGCTGAGCGCTGCGAGAATCCGAGCTTTGGCAGATGCTAGATCCTCAGAGGGGTCTTCTTCTTGTTTATCTCCATCACTACCGTTGGCCGTTTTAAGCGTCTCTTCTTCATCCTGATTGTTCTCGATAATAGGGCCAGTTGTCACACTGTCCGTTGGTAATTGAGGTCCAATTTTCTGCCTCTTGTTCGATTCGTTGTCGAGATCCGCCCCAGGTACCTTTGGTTCCAGCTCGCTGTTATCGAACTCATCCTCAATATCCAAATCTATTTCCTCATCGTTGACAACGGCCATTCCTCCCTCGTAACCATCCTCATCAAATCCAGCCTCGACCTCATCCATACCTTCCTCCCATTGCTGCTCCTCTCTCAGTCCCATCCCTACCAACACAGCTTTCTTGCCCAACTCCCTTACAATCCCAATTTCTTCACTCGTCAGTTCGCCCCTCTCAGGAAGTCTCGCCAGTAACCCCCAAGCCCACCGACTAACACCCACCTGAACCTCTGCACCCCTCTTCAGCAGCGTCCCAGTTGTCAAAAGTCCAAGCAGCCTTAGCACAGTACCTTTATCCATACTCGCAATCTGCGCCGGTACCGGATCAACATCTCGCATTTTCCATCTCCACCATCTAGCAACCTCTGTATTCAGTCTTCCAACATATGTAGGGTGGTCTTTATCCAGCTTTTTCACCGCTTCTGGAGGCGGCGTCTGCTGTAATTGTGCCCGCAAGGTCTCGTATCGCGAAAATATGGAGTCGAAGTACACCAATTGCGGATCCTTCCCAACGTCCTCCTCATCCTCACGGCCTTCATAAGGGGTCTGCAAGCTCTGCTGCGGCGCAGCGCAATATGCACCATCTTCGTACCACCCCCTATAATCGCCTACTCCATCCTCATAAATATCTCGACTGCCATCGCTCACAGGATCTTTTGGGGCAACGAGGAGATTCGGTATGCCTGTGGCTTCTTGTCTATTTGGCCCTCAAGTCAGCATTTCTAAAGAATTCTCTCAGCGCAGGTCGTTTGCTGGGGATTGAGGAAGTACTAACCTGACAGCTCTAAGATAGCTCAACGCATCTTGATCGTCGTAATTCAGCTCTTCGTCGTATCCGATGATGTTCGTGTCATCGTCAAGACCTGGGAGTGCGCTGCGCTGGCCGTAGGTTGGGTCGACGCGTGCTTCGACTGTGGGCTTTGCGCGCGATTTGCTGCTGTAGAGTTCGCTTGAGGCGTCTCGGCCATGTTTCCGTTTGGTTCCAGCCATATTTGGGCTCCTAAGGGGTACGAAGGATTGATGTCGAGAGCTTTGGGGTTGAGATAGAACAGCAGCCTGGGATCAAAATTACTGGCCCAGCCGAAGTTTTGCCGAAGCTATTCACTAGGTCGCTTATGAAGGCCTTTACCATCACTTCAATAACTTGGCAATCGAACATTACATTCTACTGCCCGTAGAGACAGCAAATAGACATGCCCCTCTATAGGTCCTCTCCATATATCCTCGATAACCTTACCAGTGCATCAAATCACAAGGACGTGATAGGAAAAGACGATCCGTACCCCAAAACTCGTTCTAAAACTTCTCCCACTCCTTATCACAAGCTTCGTTCTCCTCCTTCCCCGCATCTCCAACAGCGCATCATCTATACCAACTCCCACATCACCTCAATAACACGCCGGCTCAATCCTCGGTCATTCGTAGACCACAACCAAGGTTTGCCAAATTGGAGGCTCTGCCAATACGAAAGTTTTCAGGATCCATCGGACGATTAAAATAATGGCTTCCTGTTCTTGCTCTATTGTCTCGCCTAACATGTTTCCCAATATCTTCTCAAGCGGCCCCTGTGTGAAGATTGTATGGGAATCAGGTTGCATGATGAAGACTAGGTGTCCGGGCAGTTGTAGAGGTACGTAACGGATCGAAATGTACCACGGTTTGGATGGTCTAGAGCTGTTTCGATGGAGGGCGTTGAAGACTTCGACAGCTTGGGGAAGAGGTATAGCTGTATGCTTCTGGTCCATCTGGTCCATCCTTGATGGGTTGTTAGGATGAAAGGGAAGGGGGGCTGGAGCACGTATTTGTCTGGGCTTCGCTGTGGGAAGTCGCGGAGGGGAGGCCAGCGGGAGAGTTGCCTCCCATCCTCGTAGGGAACTGCGCACGGCTACAAGCTTCCGGACACGTGGTAGAGGATAACGAGTAAGGAGGATGGTCTTGCAGTACAAATTGGGGAGGAACAATTTTCAGCTCAGTAGTTGACGAAGCATCTTCACGGCGCAGAAGTGTAAAGGGTCAATGGGGTGGGGTCCAAAAGACGGAGGGGTAGCTTCCCCGGACGCATCTCTTGAATCATTGAATACAGCTATCTCAAGAGCTCAAGATGTATGGCGAGACTGGAGATTCGGTCAAACTTCTATCTCAGAGGTGCATTGAACCTCTTATTGTTACGACACAGAAGACTGCGGCAAGCTGACCTCGTCGACCTTGACATCAAGTTAGATTCGTCGCGCAAGTGCGCTGTGCGTAGAAGAGTAAAACAAGACGGTTGACTGCGGCCAGCAAGTTCGACCTTGAACTTGTACCAACTACTGTGTACTTCTCAGAACTTCAAAACACCACCACAGTGGTGCTAGCCCGGTTTCCACAACGTCCATTCCGCCCACAATCGTCACTCCCTCTTCGCGATTCTCCCTCCCATACCAGACAGCTTGGCAACCGACTGCGCGTGGTGCGTCGCAACATGCGCATTCCCTTCCGCATCAAAGGTAGAGTCATCACAAGACAGATACGTTGCCACAACCATCAAGCTCCCATCAATATATTTCCCGAAATCCAACGCAACGCTAGAACGCAAGAGGTAAACTGATCCCAACACATCAGAAAGTCTTTGCCGCGGAAATACTTGAGGCCATTGACTCCCGGCCAAGCGATGTTCTCGTTGACTTTCCGGAGAAGGGGGTCGTCTAACAAAGACGCCGACTTCTCCTGTGGTTATCACATGCTGAGGACCCGGATTTGGAGGCAGTCGGCCGTTAGCAAGGTCAATGTTTGAGGCAGTATCGTGCCGCCGTTTAACCAGAATGCTGTAGGGACATCTGCCATCTTTTCGGTCTTGACCCTGTTCTCGGAATTGAAAAGTCGGTCAAGTAGCCACACTTCCCAACTACCCACAACACCCTGGAGTCATGTTCAGGTATAGAACACATCTGTGGCATGTGAATTCTCGAGAAGAGCTTGGGTGTGTTTCATAGCTTCGTCGTGGCTTGTCGCATCCCCAGGATTTGAGGAGGAGGAGCCGTTGAAGTCCCAGACGGTGCGAATCGTGGATTGTGGATTGGAGAGTGCGGGTCTAGGAATAAGATTGTCCCAGCCAGCATATTAGAGGTGAGGATGTGCCATTTGAGCCCCACTGGGATGTTTTCCAAGAACGTGCCTACGAGGAAACTAGCTATGATCGAAATAGGTTAGAGCATTGTGTGCAGGTGTGATGTGGAAATTTTCATATCATGATTCAAGCGATGACCACGTTTTCCTTTGACCGAATGGTAGAAGGAGCTTGTGAGACGGTAATTATAGAGGAGAGGGAGTAATAACGGGGTAGGTGGCTCTTAATGATAGCTTGTTCGCCTTCAGCTGATAATTAAAGCATGATCAAGAGACTATCACTAATTTCGAGGCAGTTTCTTTGCTTTCCTAGTATAGCAATCCTCCATCGAACTGGTGGCTTCCCATTAGAAATTATATCTACCTACTGCTGTTATTTGTACAAAACATGGCCTCTAGTACTGGGGTTCTGGTTACACAAGCACCAATCGCCATTTCGAGGGCATTTCTCTCATCATGAGACATAGCAATCTTCCGCCGAGTTAGTCTATTCCTTCATTTAGTAATCGCAATCTAAGATAAGTTGGATGAAACCATTCTTCCAGAATTATGAAGATTGTGAGCAGACTGGCTGTCAAGTATTGAACTACCAGTACAAATATGCCAATCTTGAACGACGTGAAAATGTCTGCTTTGGGAATAAGGTTCTTGTCGACGACGATGAGTACAGATATGTTTGTTAGCAACAGGCATAGACTTCAGACCTTCGACCGTCATGAGAATTCTTAAATCGGAAAAAATGACAAAGCACCTGCTAATATGGCAAAATCTACGGCCAATCGCACACAGAAGTCCTGTGTAACGCGCAATGTGTACATTAAACAAGGATCATTCCGTATCCAATAGATTCATCAATCGTATCATATACCCAACCTTAGCTACGGGCAGGAACAAGCGCCTTCAAAATAGCCTCCCCAACTCCCATCGCACTCGCAGGGTTTTGCCCCGTAATCAATTTTCCCTCGCGATCAACCACAACCTTAGTTCCCCAATCATCAGCTTTCTGGTATCCTCCCTTCGAAGCCTTATTCAGCTCAGTCTCCAGTGCAAACGGCATGTCAGCTGTTCCACCCACTGCAGCCTCCTCACTATTCGAGAATCCAGTCACTTTGGCACCGGCCAGGAACGGCGTCCCATCGAGAAGTTTGACGAATGCCAGAGCAGCGGGTCCATGGCAGACTGCAGAAATCACTTTGTTGGCGGCGCGGAACTCGCGAATGATTTGGTGGGAGGTGGGATCGGTCGCTAGATCGAACATCGCTATTCATCAGGATGTCAGCAAGCCACCAAGCGAAAGGACTCGAGTCTTGCGGAAGAGTGTGACACACGTCCTTGACCACCAACATAAAACAACGCATCAAATTCTCCAGCCCTCCTCACAAAGTTCTCCAACTTCTCGGTTTTCTCCCAGAGCGATTGCTTTGTATTCAGGAAATTGACACTGATCTCGTCCGTTTTGAACGTCTCGACCGAAGCGGGGTCCTGAGGTGCGACGCCCCCGGCCGGAGATGCGACAGTGATCTCAGTGTGTGGAGCAAGGACGTGATATGGGTGTGCGAATTCGGGCTGTTGGTTCAAGCTCAGTGAGGGATTGTGATTGGAAGGGTGGAAGTGCGCACCAGATACCACCCAGTTGGCTTGCCATTAGGGTATTTGGCGACTGAAGTGAGAACAACGAGGATCTTGGGAGCCATCTTGATGCCGATAACTGAAAAATGGGGTTCTAAGTAACTAAAAGCTGCGAATACACGGTTTCTCTGAGGTATTGGAGAATTTCGACGAGAAGTGCGCTCCCATTTTAAGTCCTTCAATTCGACTTCGGGCATGAATGCTTCAACTAACGTGTACGTCACTAGATGCAAAGTGAAAAGTTCTTCCGAGGTCCCTCCTGCAGTTGCTTACAAAGTTCCATTGTTAAAGTTAAAGTTTCGGATACTTCCTGCAAATCATCGATTTAATGAGGGCTCGGCTCCTCCGAAAGTAGATAACTGCCTCTCCTTGCAAGGCTTAAATCCGAAATATTCCTAGTCCCACTAACTAAAGAGAAATCTTAAAGCCTATTCAACGGGGCTGTGGAAGTTTGATCTTGGTCAGCAAGCTTATTTTTGAAATGTAACCCAGTGTACTATATACTGATGCCACTACTTCCGAGTGGCGGGTTAAGTTTGGGCCTTCACTTATTGATAACAAGAGATCTAGTAAGAAGTATGTTAGATCGTCGAAAAGTCAAATTGCATGACTCGTTGTATTTTCTTTTGTTTGATATCAACGTGTCAATACTTCTCATATCTCCTATGTCCGAAATCTTGAATCGTTCAGATGAATATAAAAGCTCATCTGTGATATATTGAAAGCTCTTGCAAAGCAGCAGCGTCAATATCCTTTCTTATTACTGGAAACGTATTCAGCGTCACTATTTCAAAATGACTGTCAAATACACGGTTCGTTCAAACATTCTCAACAGCCCACCATCTGTGGCACCCTACTAAATTTCCGCAGCTTCTCTATAACCAAGGCGCCGTCTTTGACCTCGACTACTATGTCAAAAAACACATGCCTCTCATCGCGAAGCTCTTCTCCGGAAAATTGTTGTCCTGGGACGTATCAACTTTCCCGGCCGATGCACCGTACTGCCTCGAAGCGCATGTTGAATGGGCCACCCAGGAAGCATTTGACTCTATGTCCACGACTGATGAGGGCAAGAAGATCTTTGCGGATATCCCAAATTTCGCCAAAGAGGCACCTATTTTCATGAAATCTACACCGCTTGCGTTTGGTCCTTAGATGCGAGAAGTTGAACTGAGGTAGGTACGAACCCTTCTGAGAGAGTATGGAGTACCTGGTATTTAAATATGCGAGTCTTTGCTAATAAATCAGTGTAGCTTCTGGCTGACTGGGCTTTGCTTTCGAGGTTGTAGACGGGAATTGGGTACGTTGTTAAAATTTGCGTTAGTGGATGGGAGTTCAAATTAAAATTCAACGCCCATTTAAACTTTACATCCTTGAAGAGAAGTGTTCTTAAATCCGAAAAGTTGACACTCATACATCTGCGTGATATTTCAACCAGCACGCACCCACCTCGTATCGCTTCATAGTTCATCCCGTATCTCCGATACCAGGGAACATGGCTCGTAATTGTACTCGCAGGAAGCTTTTTCTCGTACTCGGATTTAAATGCAAAGTAAACGCAAAAAAACCTTTCAATTATTTCGAAATCAGAAATGTTCATAAGATAGTTGGACAATGGTAATTTACAAAATTCATTGAAGTAATGTGTCTGAACTTGACTTCTCCAATTCTCCCAAATCGAAATTAAGTAGTCTTCAAGTACTACGGTTGTGTTTAGACGCATCCTTGCGTTAAAACAAAGCTTCAATCGGCGGTAACAACTTGCCTGACTTGTGACTCGAGCCCTTTTTCAGGTTGCTTCGCGATCTGTGGCTGGAAGGCCCTTTAACCTAAGAAGAAACTGCGGCTTTAATTTAGCGAACGATTTAGCGATCTAGGCCGCTCTTTAGGGGAGCACCTTAATCCCGATGAATAACTCCGATTCTTGTGAGACGACCAAATCCTTCAATTTCTAAATCACTCCCTTCTCACTTTCTGACTTTATAAAAGATCTCACACGGCTTCTGGCGGTCACACGAAAGTGCATGATGCAATAATTGAAACACCCTGAACATCAATCATGGCAACTCACGTGCTCATCACAGGCTCCAACAGAGGCAAGGGATCCCATCACTGCGAGGCTCCATTCTTAATTGAACGATTCTAATTGAGATGATAGGAATTGGAAAGGCGCTCCTCTCAGCCTATCTCTCGAGGCCCGATCACATCGTCATAGCCGGCCTGCGTGATCCAACAAGTGCTTCTGCCAATGGATTGAACGATCTTCCCCATGGCAAAGACAGCAAAGTAATCCTCGTCAAAATCGACAGCCTCCGAAACGGATGCTCTGACATCTGTCAACATTCTCAAATCGGAGTAGAAAATCACGAAGCTTGACGTGGTCATTGCAAATGCCGGAATCTCAAGTTATTTCGGGAAGGCGACCGTGACGCCTGCCGAGGAAATGCTTTCACACTTCAAAATCAATACAGTGGCACCACTTTTACTTTTCCAAGCCATGTTCCCCTTACTGAATAACGCACCAACGCCCAAATTCATCATCATTACCTCAGGCGCGGGAAGCATTAGCAATATGGGCAACCTCCCGGTCGAGAACACTACGTATGGCTCATCGAAAGCAGCAGCAAATTTCGTAACTAGGAAGATTCATTTCGAGAACCCGAATTTGATTGCTTTCCCAGTACAGCCTGGCTGGCTACAGACTGACGTAAGTTCTCCAGGGGAACGCCTTCTGATGTACGCCCTGACAATTTGATCAGTTGGGAAATCATGCAGCGAAAGGTGTAGAAATAGAAGCAGCTCCTGTGTCTGTGGAGGACGGAGCGAAGGGGATCATTAATCAGATCGATAACGCAACGAGGGAGAAAACGTCTGGGACGTTTGTTACGTTTGATGGTCAGCCACTTGGTTGGTGAGGCTGTCAGGGCCTTTGTATTGTTAGTATTTAATGTGAGGTACTGCACTCAAGCTTCCTAGGAATTCATGGTCCCTTTCTGATGCAATTCCCGTGGTCTTTCATACTATAATGGTTTCTCACGGGAATGAGATTTGCGATCGTAAACACATCTGCTAAGGCTGCAGCCAGCTGCCCCTCATGTACGTGATTCTTTTACGAGAAACGCTTAAGAGAGGACATTTACATAGGTGATTCTGAAGCTCAGAACACTCTTTGTCTCAAAGGCAGCTTTTACCCATTGTTCTATATATCTCCTTCACCAGTGTGCGGTGAGTCTGCGAATCATGTGGGTCAAGTCGTCGACGTTGCCGGAAGTCCTCTGCTTCGATTCCATTCCCACTCATCTTTCTGTTGAAACTGTTGGAAGATATCATAGTACAACTCAATAGATCCCTTTCAACAGCAGACTCAGGCAGGGAACATCGGCCATCTATCTCGCCTCCTTGCCTTTCATTCATCCTCTGGCTGCATACTTCCGAAGGCACAAATTCAGATCTCTACAGCATCACTGCACAGTCCAGGACACTGGGAACTCTGCTTATATTTATTGATGGAAAATTAGCAAAAGATATATTGGCTTTGATAAGCCATATGCTTGGTGAGGGCGAGTCATCAATTAGGAAGGTACCAGCGTTCACGAACGACCCAGGGACTAACGTTTTGTGAAGAGAGCGGACTTAAGAGTTGAGGAAACGCCTGCCGGGAGATTTCAAAGATGAGTGTTGCTTCTGGCTTAGTTGATCCATTTCAAGTGCCTTTTTGTCTCGGTGGTGAGATAGAAAGAAGTGCAGATGTTGACACTGATCCACGAAGTCTCACGAGCATTCCGAATGAATTTGAAACGAATCCAGACAAGCCTATCATGGATATCCCTCACTCTAGGAGCTGCGGTTGAAGGCACATCGGCGGAAAGGGAAAGGAGGCAATGTGGGCGGCTGAGATCGATTTTTATCACTGGATTGGTCTGCCACACGGGACACGCACCGACTTGCACCGGATATTCTATGGTAAGAAATTCCACCACTCATGGAATCAACAATTACATCCTGCGGCATCGATGGCTTCTTTAAAATTATTCTTTATCAGGGTGTCAAACGGTTAGAGTAGGGTAGAGTAATTATATAAAGGATTCTATAGTTAAGGTTGACATGTCTTACTAGATTGCATAATTAGTAGACACTAGACTTTATCCCCAATGCTAGAGCGTAGTACAAGATAAAGAAAGCTAGAAAATATAAAGAAAGCTAGAGGAAATAGGAAATAATAGAAAGGGTAGTTATAAGGTATCTAGAGGTAGATTTCTAGAGTTTGGCTGTATGCGAAAAAGGTAGTTTTTTGATGATAACTTTAAAAATCCGACATAAAATAAAAAATAATATAGCTAAAAATATTAATAGATTAGTAATACTAGTATATCGTACTATCTTTAGAGAATACTCCTGAGTATAACTACGCCGCTAGAGCCTGACCGCCCACGCCCGGTTTGGGGGATAGTTCTGCCTTCAGGCCTAGTACCGAACGTCTTGTACACCTAGACAGTAATGCACGCGGCCGTACAGGCGTAGTAAAGGCTTTCACCTGCAAATAACATATCTCTACCTAAACACCATTAGAAACACCTCTCGTGTGACGACACATCTGTGAGTGGGCATTATGTGCGAACTGATATAGAATTATTCCGTCTTACATGTTCAGGGTGTTCCGTACGAGTGTGTGCTGGTGCTAGTTCGGCATATGTACCCTATTGGATGCCGATGTGATGGCGGGAACTAGCTTAACTCAGCCCCAATGCGAGTGCCAAGCACTGGAATAATAATGGTTGCCTGCTCCCTAAACGAATTGATACCGCGAATCTACGAGTTTGTAGGAGCATGTTCTGTAAACCTCAAAAAAAGCTGACGCCATGCCTGACGCGGCCCCGAACTCGGGGCGCCGTCTCGCAATGTTTGACACGTATGAAGAGCTATTTCATGTCACGCAGGTCGCGATTATATAAGTATAAAATCCATCACTCCAATCTTAAAATCTAGTCTAGCATTGAGTCGTCCCAACACAATCTCCTGAACTGCAAGCGATATCAACCAACATTATCACAGGCTAAAGCTAGAGCGTCCAAAACCCGAAGACCTCATTATTTGACCCTCCACTGGACAAGCCACGATGATCCCTGACGTTGAAAAGCCGCCTCTGTCGGACTACCAGGTCCAAGATGACGAAAAAGTGCAAAATCCAGAAATAACGCCGCATTCGCATTGTAATGGGCGTTTCCCGGACACTGGTTCGCGCGCTGAACACAACTGGACCCAGAAGTTCCAAAAGTTCGACAAGTTCGCGATAAAGTTCGCTACCCCGATCAGTCGCAAGGCCGTTGGCCTAGGATGCGAACCTTTCGTTCCACTGCCTATCGACCAGGAATGCCAGAAGGCAGCGAGGATTGTGAAGCGTTTCTCGTATAGTATGTACTCCTAATGTTGTCTCTCTATACAGCTACGTTATGTGCAAGCTAACGGTGGCCACAGACCTTGGCAAGGACAGTCGCGAGCCGCTATCCGCAGATGCCACAAATCGTGAGGAAGCCACCTCAGCTACTCCCCATATCGTCACGATCCCGCCTTGTGTTATTGCCGATGCCGTCGGTCTCATCATCTTCACTACCGGCCGTCTGGGCCTGGGCCACCTGTCCGGGTCAACGGGATCCGGCGTCCTCATCACCCGACGTGACAACGGGGAGTGGGGAACACCAATCCCGATTCAGGCCTACTCGCTTGGCGGCGGCCCCATTGCATTCGGAGCAGAGGTGACTGATCGTGTGTATGTTCTTAACAACCAGTCTGCCCTCGATCTCTTCAAAAACGCACGCTTTGAGCTCGGCCCCGAGGTTGTCCTGGCTGCTGGGCCGTACGGCGGCGGCGGCGGCGTCACGTTCTCGGGAATGTCTCCCAATGCCCAGGCAGATCAGAATGGCATTCCGCAACAGAGTCTTTCCACCGGATGCAGCTGTGGTCGCCACGAGGGTGCCTTCCAAGGGCTCCGGAAGTCGCTGGCGCAGCCTGTTTATTGCTATATGCGCTCGCGTGGTCTTTATGCCGGATTACAGGCCGAAGGTACTATCTTTGTTCAGAACCCTAATCAGAGCGCTCCTAAGAATGCTGCTGCAGTGTTGATCAGCGCCTTGAGGGATGCTGAGGGGGCTTCTCGCCAGGGAGGTTCGGATGACGTTGCTGAATCTCCGGCAAGCCTTTTGTGATTATAGAGTTAGATCCAGGGACTGTTCGATTATAGGATTGTCTCTTACCTTACTACGCCACGGTTGATGGGTTTTCATATCTTGTATGAGTATTTAACATAGACTTGCATCTTTTACTCCTTTTGTACAACCGGAAGCTTGATCCCTTCCACATACTAGCCTAAACTCTTAATACTACTTAATTAACTACAAGCAGCATAAACGGGGGTGGGAGGGTTAGTTTACACCGTGATATCGACCACCATCCACTCCTTCTAGTCTAGATCAAAACTCCGCATATGTCCCTCCAGTACACCAGTCTCTAACATCGCCGGCTACTCGCTATTATTGGCAATCAGTGAGCCTTGTTCGCACCCGGTTCTTGTTGTTGCAGCTGTTACACGTTATTAAGATGCTTCGCATTGATAGTGTGTCAGCTAAGGCTATTGTACCGTAATCCTTGATGGGAAAGTCGTACTACGTCGAGTTCATCAAGGGTTTTGGTGCCTACTTAGCTGGTGAAAATCCTCCTATATTGGAATAAGTCTCCGCTATTATTTAGTAAGCTTAATGCTAAAGTTACTTATATAGCTATTGTCTATAACTATTATATACAACGCTAAGCGATTAGACGTAGTAAAAAATCGCTTTTACGGTGGAAAAGCGAATTTAAGGTGTGGTCTTTACCACCTGATTCTGCCCATACAAAAAATCGCTTTTCCACCGTATGAGCTGAAGGACTAGTAGTCGTAGTCTATAGCTATGCAGGCGCCCCAGAGCCGTTTTGAGGGTCTCGCCTCGGAAGAATATTTTTTCATTGGGTTTTTTTTTTTGGTTTTTTGGGTTGTTGGGGGGCGCGTAAGTGGTTCTCCGAATCGGCGGCAGTAGGGATGACACAAGTCCTGCAGTCCCGGCTTATGACCACTTGGTGTGCGGCATTGTAGGAGAAGCTTAGAGCCATCATAGAATGGGGCAGCAGCCTTGCATATAGATGCTAATAACTCGTCTGGAAGGCCCCTCCCAGCTTTCTTTCACTAGAATTTCTTTCACTCGAAGGCCAGGGGGCACGGGCGCGCAGGACATCGCAGGTATGGGCGGATTTTTCTTTTAGTGAAAGAAGCGGCGCGCATAAGGGGTATTAAAAGGCTTCAGGAAGTGCATGATAGTATTTGCACTAAGACTAGAAAAAAACTAAGCTAAGGAGAAAAGAAGAAGAACTCTCTAGGGAGCTCGAGCTTATGTACAAGAGCTTTGCCTAGCCACGCTAGGCAAGCGAGCGAAGGTTGGGATTCCCCGCGGCGGGGGAAAACATCAGTGACAAGCTCTGGGACTATGTCTGTCTCTCAGATGCCGTCAAGCCATTCATCAAGTTCGAGTTGAGGAACCCTGGAATCTACTAGCTTGTAGCTCTTGAAGGCTTATCATCGAAAGTTGCATCAAATCAGCCTGATGGGTCTTATGCCACGAAAGATCTTTTTACACCTCATCCTTCAATACCAAATGCCTGGAAGTACTTCGCACGGCTGGACGACACAATTGTGCTTATGAACGGAGAGAAGGTGACACCAATTGCCTTTGGGTAGACCATCAGCGACAATAAGTACGTCACTGAAGCGATCCTCTTTGGTGGCGGCAAAGCACGTGTTGGTATCATGATCATACCCTCCGCTACTGCGCAGAGACTTTCAACCGAGGAGATCGAGAGAATTCTAGTTCCAGTATCGAGAGAATTCTAGTTCCAGTCTTGCCAAGGCCAATAAGACAGTGCCCGCATATGCCCAACTCAGTTCAGACATGGTCAGGATATTACCTGTTGGTACGGAATATCCACGAACAGACAAAAGAACGGCCATCCGAGCTGCCTTCTACCGCACGTTCTAAGTCCAGATCGAAGAGGTCTGCGAAACTGCCGAAGTCTCCTCCGGGAAGCTGTACTTAACAGAACGGAAATTGAGACAATACATCCGCACGGAACTAGGCAAAATTCTCACGCCATCCACTTCCAGCCTCCTCGAGGATGACACCGACTTCTTCTCTGTTGGCATCGATTCTTTGCAGGCGATCCAGCTCCGGAGTGTACTTAGGAAGAACATCCAAATGAATGGCGAGCCAGAGCACTTCCAGAGCCCCTCGAATGTGCACAAAACAGGAGATACGCTCAGTCCAAGCTGGTCACGGAGAATATTTGCTCGAAGCCGCGAAGTCCTATGGCAGAAAAGCCCGTGTCCTGAGCCTTGGTCAGGTGATGGCTGACACTGCCCACGGCATCTGGAATGCGACCGAAGCAATCCCTTTGATGATACAAGCAAGGCCGACGATGGGAGCAATTCCAGGACTCGACGAGAATCCTCTGTGGCTACCAGTTGACGTAGTAGCTTCGTCAATTTCTGATATATAGCTGTCAGATGCCGGACCCGGTGTCATGAATGTGGTCAACCATCAGAGTTTCCACTGGACTAGAGGCTTACTATCCGCTTTGTATCGAGCAGGCTTGGAATTCTCCGAACGGAGTGGGTCGAGCTCCTCCGCAAGTCAAACCCCGTCCAAGTTGCCAACCCACCCATCAAACTCGTTGAGTTCTTCACAAACAAATCTGACAACGATCTTCCATGAAGAGGTCTCACATATGATACATCATTGGCTCGGTTCCTCCATCTCTCGCGGCCACACCCTTACTTGACCAACAACTTGTCAACAAGTTCGAGAAGCAATTCCAGGCTACATCTTGGATGGCTCCTGCTACTTCATTTCCAACCAAAAAGACTCATCGTCGTCGCAGGCCCATGTGGAGCCGGGAAGTCAACCTGTGGCCAAAGCGGGTCGAAAGAATACGACATACCAGGGTTCGAGGGGGACAATCTGTATTCTGAAGCTTCCGTTGCCAAGATGTAAGCTGCACGCCTTTATCTGACGAAGCTCGTTGGCTCTGGCTTGAGATTATCAAAGCCACTGCGTTGGTTCAGCTGACGAAGGAAAATGGGAGCGATATCGTTGTCACGTCCTCAGCACTATAGCGAGTCTATCGTGAGGAGCTAGGAAAGAGTCATCGCTGAAGACCATGTTTGTGACGTTGCAGGCCAGTCAAGATGCTCTGCAGGAGGTTTTAGATCTACTGAAAGATCTCATTATGGTTTGAAAGTCTGGTTACAGTAATCCGATTTTAATGGCGTAAGATATTATGTTATTGTTGGTACCTCCCTAGATAGCAAGATAGAAACTTATCCATGATTTCGAAATATCCGTACTTGTACAGTGGCCTACCCATGGTATTGTGTTCCCATCCTCGTATCCGCTTTTACGTTAATCCCGGAACAAAACCTTCGCGCCGTCCATATGTCTTCTCTCGGCGGCTACAAGTAGTGGCGTTAATTAGACGTATTTAATTTTGATACCCGAATGCTACCTTCTTTCTATAGCAATAACTTCATTCTCTAGTTTCTTACTTTGCATGTTCGTCGGAATCTTCGCGCGAGTTTATCGTGTCATATGTTCCTCCAAATAAATTTTTTGGTTGGTCAACATTTTGCTTCCTGCAGCATGGCTCGTTACGATAAATTTGTGAAGGAGCGAGGGGACGCCACAATTCGCTCCCAGACCTCCTTAAGGCCCTTATTCGCTGGAAGGTTTAAGCATGTGCTATCCCCGAAGCGGTAGAGATCGGCCACTCCCTGAGCTAGGCGACGCTAGCTTCAACCCCTATTAATCTCCACAACTCTCTAGTGGCTTAGCTTCAGGAGACGCATCGCCTTCATTGGTGGCTATGAAAACAAAGTTGCGCCGATCTAAAGAAACGTTACCCCAAGAACCTGATCGCAAGATTCTGGGCTCAACGACACGATTTGGGGCTTTAATTGAACCTCGTAATTTCCCCGGCGCGATCAGTCATCACGCCGGGGTAAGAGGTATATACATGTGAATCCCCCCTCTCGCGCTCTCTTTTTTCTCTTGTTACCACGTCTCACGTTCTTTCGGAACCTATTGCTGCACCTGCCATTTCGCTGTTTTATTCATACATTCGTTCAAACCAAAGTCACTCGTTAACTTACGCTCAACATCATGCGCTCTGTTTACTTGAGCTTGGGCGTTCTTGCCCTCGGTGTCTCCGCCTGGCAGTACCCCAACTGCGTAAGTTGCAATATATTCAGTCTCCAGGAACACTAAAGCTGACTTTTTACTTGCCCAGGAGTCGGACAACTGCTACAGAGAATTGACCGATGCACGCTTTTACGCTGAAGCAGAGTCTTTCTGTCCCGAGTTCCTCTCAGGAACCACCACAGCCGCATCCGCGATCCCAACTGACTTCAGCAATTGTGCGGGTGATGTCTCGGCCGTCAGTTCCGCCTGCTCTTGCATCACATACTCCATGACTGCGACATCCTCAAGCTCTGGCCCAACTACGACTCCGTCTAGCACCTCCGAGAGCTCGACTGAGACAACTCCCTCATCCACCCCAGCTTCCAGCACCCCATCCAGCTCTCCAGTCACCACACCCTCAAGCTCCGAAACAAGCTCCGGCACCACAGCCCCACCAACCTCAACTCCATCATCAACATCCACTTCACAGGGAACCACTAGTGTCCCAATGACAACCTCAACAATCTACACAACAACAGTATACACCAAGACATCCTGCGCACCGACCGTGACCAATTGTCCAGGCAAAGGCCACCTGACAACCGAGACTATCATCCTATCCACAACTGTGTGCCCCGTCTCCTCCACTCCCGCTCCTCCCGCACCCCCATCAACTGCCATCGTCTACACGACCTCGACTTACACCATCACCTCATGCCCACCTGAAGTCACCAGCTGCCCGGTCGGAAAGGTCACTACGACTGTGTGCCCAGTCACTACTCCAGTTTCCCCTCCTTATAGTGTCTCGACCTCCGGCGGTATCGTGACTCAGACTACGCCTGCTGGAACTGGCAAGGGTGGTGTGTCGAAGACTAGCTCTGGATTGACTCAGGTTACTGCTGCTGCGGGCCGTGTTGCCGCTGGCTTTGAGATGGCGGCTGCGGCTGCTGGTCTTGCTGTTGCTTTTCTTTGAAGGTGATGGTGGATTTCTCATGTAATATTTAATATATTATTATATATGCTCTAGGCAACAAAAATGAATTTATGAACTTGCGATTTCGAGATATTTGCTATCGGAGAATTTTCGTGAATGACTGTGGCCTAGTTTTGAGACTCCACGTAATCGACCAATGCTTTGAATCCTTCAAACCAGCTGAACGATCACGTCGCTTGTGAGGCGTATATTACGAGGCATTGAGTTGGGTTGGACAATTCAGCAAAGCATAGCGAATGCGTTGACGGTTATAAGGAAGCCTATCCAGTAAGTCTCACGCAGTATGCTGTGGCTTACTCTTCCACGCACAGACATTCCGGCTAGTGTTTCACACCTACATCATATTCATATCGTACTGTCGTTGTCAGCTAGCCTCGTGTTGTCGAACAAGCTTTCATCGTTGACACTTCTTGGTCTGACACAACATCAGACCTCAGTGCAGTATCATTTCAAAGAGCAAGTCAACCTACCACATAGAAAGAACGATTGAGAAGTCATTTGGCTTCTGAGCTTAGCAAAAACAAACTTTGAACAGCGATCCTGAGTGGATTCAGTCCATGGTATTATGATGTTAAAGGAATGCAAACATTGCAAACTTCACTTTTATATATCCACAGTAGTCGAACCCTTCTGATAAAGGTCATATATCCCTTGGGGTTTGGCATTTAGAATCACTCACTTGAGCAGAACAACGGAGGAGTCATCCGGCAGGATCTGGCTCTGAGTTGCCCAATCCACGTGACACGATGCTGCACTCTCCTGAAGGTACTTAACGCGATCGTGAGTCGGATTGAACGATTTATAGGAATATAGCGAATGTGTTTGTGGTGGTCATGTGGAGTGGAGAGCAGCCGCCAGCTCTCGCTCAAGGACCATAGCTATATCAATTTCGTTCTGTATTCTCGTTGTCGGCTAACATTCTGTCGACAGATGGACTTTCGTTGTTGATACTTCTTGATCTGTGACAATGGTAACTCAGTACAATTATCCAAAGGCGGAGATTTTCTAATAAGGAATACAACATGTGAGAGCTTTGTAGCATTGGTTTATCATGAGGTATTCGCGAAAGTACACCGATCCCACGCTTGAATTGGTCCTTGCGGTGCTGCCGCGGGGACAAAGAACACGATCTTACATTTTGTACCTCGACGTCGGTGGCTTAACCAGAACATTCGCTGCTAGAAGAGAATTGAATGGTTGAATCATTCAGACTGCTTTGAACAATTGGTCTGAATCCGGGGGTTGGCTACTGATAAATATGTGCGGAAGTCAACAGTGGGGAAATTGAATCAGTCAAACAACTTTAGCCACAATCAACTCTACGCTTTGAGAAGAATGGCAGATGGCAACAGCGACGACAGAATAAAGACAAGCCACGAGAATGATAATCACTGAGGAAAATGCACTCTACGAGGAAAATCATATAAACATCAAAGACGTAGTCCATGTCAAGAGAAAGGGTTGAATAGCACTAAAAAGGCTTCCAGCCTTGTGCAATTTTAGAATGGGAGACTGACTGGCTGAACATAAACACAGTAGAGGCTTGCACTTCCAGCTCCATAAGGTTTGGAGCAGTGCGATTGTATTTTATGAGAAAGGAATGAGGAGAGAACCGCATCCAATATATAATTCATCCCGATCTCGACCCTTGGTCTCCTCGGAATGGTGGAAAGTCGCCTCTCCACTCTCAACTACTAAACGAGATCGAGAAATTAATTCATTGCACCTATATACTCGGCATGATACAGCTCAGGTCATGCCTGCCCAGAATGAGTACACAATCCTTCCCAACTCCAACCCATAATGCCAACCTCGTAAGTTCATCAATACAATTAATCCAGTTGCTCCATGGTATCCAGATTCCTCTCCCCATAATATCTCAAACACCATCCATCTCCTCATCTCCATCACTAACTAATCCATAATCCAAAAACTCCGCATCCTCGAAATCAACGTCCCCCACATTCTCCTGTCCCACAACCCTAACCGCTTTCTCTATAGTCTTCTTCATCCGTCTAGGAACCGCAATCGCTCTCCCACCCAATCCAAACACTGCCTTGCCTTCATCCTCTTCCTCATCTTCCAAATCAAATCGCCGCTTATTCGCTCCTCCCGCACCCGCAAAGCTCACCGTGCTCGCATTCGACGCCGTACTTCCTTGGCTCAAAACCGGCGTGTTGTCTTCCTCAATAGCATCTTCCTCCTCACTATTATAAATCCCCCACTGCTGCGCCATCCCTCCCACCTTCATCAGTCCACAAAACGGCGTCAACTCCCTCGCTCGCGGTCTAGTTCCCACTCTTTTCACCTCGCCCCCGCTTCCTCCTCCATGTACAGGTGGCGTATCTTGAGGCGTATCTTGAAATAAAGTAAAAGCGGAATAGGTACCAGTCTTATAGCCTTCAGGTACAGATTTGCGCACGCGCATGCCGACGGATAGGAGGTTCGACTGGACGGTTGCTGGGAGGGCGGGCGATCGCGTATCGTTGAGGGATTGGGGCGTGATTGTGTAGGAGGGCTGGGAGGTGGGCGAGGTTGGGGGGAAGTAGGATGTTATGGAGGGTTGGGAGCCAGCGTAGGGGCGTTTGGCCTGGTGGTGGGAGGACATTGTGTCTTCGTACCCGTTCTTTGAGGTTATCGTGATCGTGGCGATAAAGGTTCGTTGGAAGTGAGAGTGGGAGGTAGATGTGTCGGCCGCGCGATTGGGGTTTGATGTTCGTGAGGATGCGGAGGAGTGAAATGATTAGATAAATTGAATGAATGTCGTTGGGATTGAGTAGGGTGGGCTGGTGGATTGAGGTGCTGCAGGGCGGGGGCTGGGATTCAGGATGAAGCCGAGATCGCGTCAGGATGCGCAGCTAAGAATAGACCCGCGATTTTTGGCGTTTAGTGGATTTCGATCGACAGCGATTGAGTAGCTTCGTATTGCCTCGTATTTGAGGATTTGAAAACAATCCTTCAAATCAGTTGACTGCTCAAATTGTCTTAATATTGAATTTCGACTGCCTTATCCATATCGTACTGTTTCATCTCTTCTCCCCACTCTCTTCTCTTCCCCACGAATTCCTTGTCGTCAAAAGTTCATCAATGTTGCTGCCTGAGGCTTCCACATCTCTCCTTTCCCCCTCGGCAAACAGGCGGGTGAACCAATGACGTCCTCAACCCGCGCCAAATTTCCCTCTCTCCTATTTCATCCCACTCGCCTCCATCCTATCATCTCACCGTCGTTCAACCCCACTCGTACTTTTTCTTTGTATTTTCAGCCGCAATGTCTTCTATAACTCAATCCAGTGAAAGCCTCACCCTTGCTGGTGCGAAAATCGCTATCGCTGCTGCCGAGGCAAAAGCACGTGAGATGGGCTTGGGTATGAATATTGCTGTTGTTGATGCTTCGGTACGTTTCTCGTTTGATATCCCTGACGGCCTTTTCGCTAGCTCTATTCTTTTAATTTCACTTGGATTGCTCAACCTCTTGACTGCGAATTTTGATTGAAATCTTTGCTGACAAATTACCTAGACCCATCTCCTCCACTTCTCACGCATGCCTGGTGCGAAAATCACTAGCATTAGTATCGCAATAGATAAAGCTTTCACAGCTGCCGGGCACAGGCAAGGCACGCATCTATACAAGGAGGCTGTCTGGCCTGGTGGACCCGCTTATGGGTATGCAATCCTTGTCTAATTTGCTCTCCTCCACTCCCCTGGTCTCACTTCCATATGTCTCTAAACTCTAGGATTTAAATCCTAACCAATTGCATATAGACTTGGCAACACAAACGGAGGCCGATTCACGACCTTCGGTGGCGGCCTTCCCATTGTGAACGCGAAGGGAGAGCTCGTTGGCGGTATCGGCGCAAGCACCGGGACGCCAGCCCAGGATCAACAAGTCGTGCAGGCAGGTGTCGATGCGTTGAACAAAATATTTAAAGATGGAGGGACCTTGAAGGCTAAGTTGTAGGTTCAGTGTACGGTATTGTGAGCTTGAGAGGCACGTGATCAGTGGTCACTTGGAGCAGCTGGAAATGAGAGATATTGTTGAGTAGAGAGACTGGGAGAGGATCTTGACATGTGAATATACCCTCCAGCCAAGATTCAATCCTTTATCGTTTCCTGCTGGGTGTGGTGGAGACCCTTTCCAGAGGTCCATGGTCCGAGATATTTTAGCTTCTTCCTCTTCTTTGTTCTGCGTATTCGAGGCCTCTTGTGGGAGACCTGGGTATCGAATCTTTGTTCATCTCCGTCATATTTCTTTGCTTCAAAAACCCTTCTCCCTGCCCGAACTTCCAAACGAAGCAATAAGAAGCAAATCGATTTCCTCGCTTAATTCCAAACCCGTTTAAACATCATCGCACACCATGGCCTCCCATCCAATAGGAAAGCATTCAAACTACGATTACTCGACAGTCTTAACTACCTCCCGTAACAATCAACGATAAAACCACAGTCTCACATCTCAAACTCTACCTATCAAAACGAGGCTACCCAGCTACAGAGCAAAAGATCAAAGTGTGAGTAAACGGGAGTAAAGAGCCGGGAAATAAAGATGTGTTACGGGGTTTAGGTCTAAGGGCGGGCACCAGGCCTGTTCATTTAGGGGTTTTCGTGGGTGGGTGGTTACAGAGCCGATGGGGTTGACGCCGGATTGAATTTATGCTGATAATAAGTGAGCTTAGGAACTCTTTGCGAGAATTTTTGGAGATGTTGGCTAGTGGAAGGGTTTCGAAGGGTTTTGGTGGGAAGCTGAAACATTTTGACATCTCGATTCTCTTGCCGTTCGAAATTTGATACCACTTTGCGCCATCACCGGGTATTATTGGAGGAGGCTTTGATAACTTTGTCTTGATTTTACCAATAATCCACTTTACATCCACGAGCTTGCAACGAATACTAAAGGAAGATATCCCAAAACCAAACGGCACGCCAAGTTTCACAGAAGACTGTACGAATCATATAACAGAGACACTGATTAAGATACAGCGAGCTGCGAAACCGGCTTCTTTCTACAGTAGAACCCGAAACTGGCTTTCTTCCCAAACACTCTCTCATAAAAGTTCGGCCCCACTTTTATGAGCTAATCCTTGTACGTAGCTGATTTTGCTCTCGCTTGTTTTGCCAATGATGAACGTTCATTACTAACAATGTATAGTTCAATCATACATTCGAACGTACTCTATCATGAAAATGAGTACTTTGCGAAGCCTATGCCGCTCAAAGAATCTTGATGTGACTAAAAGGAGAAACTGAAACTTCAGTGATCGAGACACAGGATCATGAGACTTTATTCAGTATCGTGAGTTGTCTCTTTTGTAGGTAGATGGAAAATATTTAATCCGGGGCCGAGCTACGGCCAAAGCCTCGTGGGCAAGACCAGATCAGGCCCTTTCTTCTTCCGTTCTTAGCCTCATACTACTATCCTGTAACTGTATCAACGCGATGAGTCTACAAGGCATCCAACAAGTCGTCAGCATTGCGCAGAGCCAAGTGTTTCGAATCAGCATCACAAATGTCCCTGCCGTCGTCCACAGATGGATTACCGCCCACCCCGGACAAACCGCTTTCCTTTTTACTAACGGCATTCTGATCTTTACGCCTGCTGCTCTTACCGGCCCTCTCCTCGCAACGATGGGTTTTGGGGCTTCAGGCCCTGTCGCTGGTGAGTAATCACAGTTGTGGTTCACGGAAAGATCGAGACTGAATTTTTTGGAATCATATCAGGCACCGTCGCGGCTTGGCTTCAGTCGATACTAGGGAATGTCGGGGCACATACCGCGTTTGCATATTTGCAGAGTGCAGCAATGGGAGGATATGGAGTTGCTACTGTTAATGGGATAACGCAGGCTTGGGGGCTGATTTCGGGGGCTGCTGTTATGGCGTACTCTGGCGTAGCAGGCCGTAGTGCAGTGTAGACTAGTAAACAATTGATGGACTTGTCTTTGCTATGATCAGTAGTCTCCTCGATGAGCTATCGAGCTCTTTAGTTGGCGCAGCTATCTTGTGCCCTCATGCTATCTGGTTAGCCTTAAAGTCTTACAGGCGATCATATCGCAAGTCAGCGCGTGTTGCAACTCTGCAAGATGCGGAGCCATTCTGGGGTAGGCAATTGCCTTTAAACTTCGTTGACGCGTAGTCGTCAAAGGATAGGTTGCACGATTTAAAGGTCCATGGGCGTATTGGAAGAGAGGAGAATGTTGGAACTGCTCAATTGGTACTATGTTCTAGAGGATTGATGTGCTTATATATAACAAGAAGCCAGCTCATAAGCTTCACATCAACGACCGGAATTCCAAACTTCGAATACTGTCACAAGTCATGGGAGCATTACACTCGTCACAAAACTCATCAGAGATGTCACTAAGATCGAATGAAACAATACTTTGGATCAAGGCAGATGGATTCTTTGGTCATCCATGCTTATATTCCGATGAGTTTACAGTTCATCCAGGGTAGAAAAACACGCTAGTAAATTACGCTTTTTTTTTCCTACCCTGCCTGAGCTTTGACAGTATATACTTAGCATACGCTAAGTGCTCGCTTATTCCGCGTGATCCTCACGTGATCTCTAGCCAATCAGTCACAATAACGGGGATTTCCGCTCCGACACGATCCTGGGCACACCGCTTACATATTGGGTTAGGGGGCCAGGAATCACTGCCTTTCATTAGCGTGTCTCGACTTTTGTTGAGCCTTAGCCATAGGCGCTAGGCCTCATAGGGTTAGCTGAAGCGCAAAACTTAAATTAGATTTACATCCGTAGAACTCACGATACTTGACCGAAGCATCAACACTTTTGTTTGGGCCGCTGCTTCGTACTGTGGTACTCACCCAAGGATTGGAATCATTTTGGCCCAAAGCCTCTAAACATGGGTAGCGATTACGATTCCTCCCATCATGGAGTCGGAACTGACGGCTGGCAGCCTGTCGCGCAGATGCTCGGCTCTGAAGGGGAGAACTTCGAAGAATGGTTTCAAGAATATGCGGCGGTGGATGGCAATAATCTCTTCAAGGGTTCCAATGTCATCCAGGTCGTGAATTCTGACGAGCTCCTTGCGGATTTTGTTGAACAACGAATACGGGAATCGGCACCGAAAGCTCTTGTCACGAAAGGATTCTGCGCCAAATGTCAAGATCTGTTTGGCAACTGGCCGACATTAGGTGGTTCGTCGACTAGAGAACACGATTCGAAGCCCGACCCAGATGAAGATGGATCGGAGCACGCTGTCACGAGGTCATGTAGCACTTTTGAATTGGAAGGCTCGACACGCTCCGGATGTAGATTCTGCGCATTCTTACTGCAGAGCCTCAAAGACAGCGAATTACTTGACACATTTCGCAAGATTGAAGCACGCTTATACCATCTCGATGAGAACGCAATGTCATCTTTGTCCATTCAAAATTGTGGGACGAATCCACACCAAGTGTTGTGGCTGAACTTACCTGGCAAAGTCTGCACAAGCCGCATCGCTGAAGTGAAAATCGATTCATGTTTCCTTCCAGCATCAGGTGCGTCATGTTTCACCGGTATAATGGTTCAATCTTGCTGAGACTTTGAAGCCGATTGTTATGATGACCCGCTTGATGTACTCGATATCGCGAGCAACTGGTTGTCGACTTGCTCTGAAAGCCATGAACTCTGTAAAAGCAATGATAATGGCACACTACCGACTAGGCTGGTCTCAGTTGCTGGCAAATCGCCGCGATTGGTACTAACTTCAGAATGCCCCAAGAGGCCGCGATATGCCACTTTATCACACAGCTGGGGTTCTCATAACGTCATCAAGCTCACTTCAGAGGACCTAGACTTGTTTATGAAGGTAATACCGGTTGAGAGACTCCCTAACACCTTCAAGGATGCTATTGAGATCGCACAAAGATTAGGGTTAGATTACTTATGGATTGACTCACTGTGCATCATCCAAAATAGTGAAGACGATTGGCAAAAGGAGTCAGCTCTGATGAGCTCAGTCTATAGTGGCTCAACCATTACCATAGCTGCGTCCTCCGCTCGCGATAGCACTCAAGGTTGTTTTCTTAAGCCACCTAACTTCAGTGGCGGGCTTCGAGCTCGAATCACTGACGGTGGGCGACAAAGAGTACAAGATTTTCGGAGCATGAAAGTTTACGATCTTTCAACTTTCAAAACTCATTTGGGAACTAGAGCCTGGGCACTGCAAGAGAAAATGCTACCGCCTCGAACAATTCACTTCAGCGATCGAGGTGCTTTCTGGGAATGCAGGACGACGATTGCATCTGAATACTTGCCAGATGGGTTTCCAAAGCAGCTAGTCTCCCCGCTCGTTCGTCGAAAGGGTAAATTCGAATGGCTGTGGCTTCAGATCGTGCAGCTTTATTCTGCCGCGAATATAACTTTTGGGAAAGATAAACTACCGGCACTTTCCGGAATCGCAAGGCATGGGTATGATGAAACCGGCGATCAGTATCTTGCGGGGTTATGGAGGGGTCAAGTTGAGGAGCAGCTATGCTGGCGCCGTTCCGGATCTAAATCCACCGTGAAGCGACCACCTTGGCGAGCACCGACTTGGTCTTGGGCCGCTGTCGATGGAAGAGTGACCTGGTATACAACGCAGCAGGGGATCCTTGAAACCAAGTACGCGCATGTTTTGGATGCTAGTACGACAAAATACGGTTATGATCCGTTCGGGTAGGTCACTAGTGGAGTAATTCGTCTTGCTTGCTCCACTATGGCGGCCGGCTACTTCATTTACTCAAAGAAATCCAATAAATCGGAGGCTGAAGAAGGCGCTATTATTGTGTTACATGCCGGCAGCGAGGAGCAAGAGTTTCCCATCCAGATAGACTGTTTGGACGATGGATATCAAGAGGGCAATGGACCAATCTATTTTTTGCCTCTCCTCGGTGGCAGTACTGGCCACGCGACATGCGATGAAGTCAAAGACTGGCTTTATGAGTTGGTGATTGAAGGTATTGTGCTTCGGGCTACAGGTGTCACCAAAGGCGAATTTTCTAGGATCGGATCCTTCAACTTCTACAAAAACAGATGCTTCTAAAAAACGGATACTTCCACAAAAACGGAAACAAAAGCCTTGAGGAAGAGCTTTACGAGCCCTTTCTGCAGGTGTTAGAAGAACATGGGACGGCGACAGCTGAGGTAGCATGTGCTGAGGTCATGTCGAATCCTAAATATCCCGATGAACGATATGTCATCACTCTCGTATGAAGGAGTTACATGTTACGACCGACAGTAAGGTCTGGAGGCCTTAGGCTCAACAGTCGCAGGACTGATAGTAGAAGGACAAGGTACAGTGTCACGTGATAGCCCCTGAGGACCCTGTAGGTCCCAAAGGTCTATAGAGCTAGGAGATCCTTCAAGCTCTAAACCCACAAAGGCCTTATATAAACCTAGATAGTTTCCTTGTCACGCTCCTGGGTTCTGACATGCGGCACGCGACTATGACACGTGATATATGTGGCCTGTGCATAGTTCGAGTTCTTCCTTCCGGTCGTGATGAAGTTCCGATCGAAATGAAGAGTCTCTTCTCTCTTTATCTATTATTCTAGTCAATAAAGTACCGTTTAGTTTGCCACTTGCGAAGTGCTGCGCGACATAGAAGACCCTTAGGGTGGAGCTGTTCGTATCAAGCTCCTGTGTATTCTCATGCTCATATTCTTGTCCTGCTCTTGATCAAGCTCTTGGTCTTGCTCTTTTTTAACATTCTTTTACTATATGACACAGCCTAATCTGACACTTTTCTTTTTTCTTTTACCTTTCGTACGAAACAATGGACCCCCAGATTCGCATAGCTCTCACCGAAATGCGGGCCGAAATTCAACGCCAATGCGACGAAATAACTCTCTTGCGATCGAAATCTATGTGTCCGAAACCATTCATTCTTGACCCTGAAAATTTCACCGGCCAGTCTCATAAATACGATACATGGCTTCCTTCGATCAAAGGTAAGCTACGTGTAGATGGCGAGGCAATTAGAGATACTGTTGTACAAGTTCCTAGCCTAACAATCCGTAAGCTAAACTACATAAGGTCTATTATGATGTTCCCGCTTGATGAAATGGTGTGAGACAGCTCGTAATAACGTCCTGATAGCCATCTACAAGCGGCAGTCGTCCTCGTCATAAACGGCATTCGGCTGAGGAAGTTATTGTTATAAATGGTGAGCGTATCTAATACGAAAGCCTTAGTGTAGGTGTATGTATTGCTTCTTTGTATTATCCTAGGCATGCCGTAGTTTTCCAGTATCATAATTGAGCAAGAGAGGGGTCGGTTTGTGAGCGTCACGATGCCGTCGTTGTGGAAATAGAAGGAGCCTATTCTCGGTTAGGGATATGCACCAGAGAAAGGATCAAGCGAGTCATGCTTTAAAACAGGTTTGCTTCCTGGTTGGCTCTTCCCGGTGCTTCTCTCACGTCTTAGAGAGCATTTACCCTGTGCTTGGCTCGATGTATTCTAGGAGCAAGTATCTTGTGCACAGACTGTTTGAAGGTGGGTTGCGGGTGATTAGGAAGGGACTAAATATCAAAGGAGGGCACAGACGTAGCGCCTGACCATGTGCGCAAAGCGGATATAGAAAGGATGTTGCATCGCGTGGGTATGCTAGGCGTTCAAAGATTAGTTAATATTGTCGGCAGATGATTGAGATGTCTGTATCAAGGAGCAGGCTTACATAGCGATTGTCCCAGAAGCCAAAGCCAAACAGTGAGGTATACGGGTATGAGGACAATTATCCTGCATCCATGCATATGTGGAAGATACTAGCAATATCAAGGACAGTAACATCGAAATTACGCGTTGTTTAGAAGGGAAACCTTGGTCTGGGATGAATTCATTGCTCAAGAGGAAGACGTCATTATCTTCGAAATCAGAGACGAGCGATGGTTCAGTGAGAAAAAGCAAGAATCCCACTACTAGAAGCCGGCTGTACGAAGTGACCCTTCAAGCAGTGGGTATTTACATTGACGGCAGACCCGAGATAACTAATACTTGTCAAGCTCTCTACAAGTCCTTACTTGAGGCAGAACAACCTCTTTCTCCTGATTCTTTATTTCGAGACGATCGATTCGAAAAGACTTGCGAGAGGCTTCTTAACGAAAATGAGGCAAAGGTCATACGAGATATTTTGCCGCTTCTTGTTCCTTCTGTAGAAGTCCTATGTGCCTACGGCGAAGAACATTTAGAATCTATAGTAGATCACATCAACCAGAAGTGGGATGGCCGTGTACCTTAACCCGATTACTCTGCTAGATGCAAACCAGCCATATTTACAAAGGGCCAGCTTCAGAAGCTAGAGCCTTTCATTAGAGGGTAAAAAGGTACACTTTTCTTAGCTACGGCTTAGATACGCTTTCTGTATCTTATAGTAAGAGATAAAATGTAGAAACAAAGCCTTAATATCACAGATCGACAAAATGCTCATAGCTCTAGTGTTGTTGTTAAACAAGTAGTCGATCTGTACTGTAAGGTGTCCTGACAGCACGAACTTAATCAAAAGGTTCTCTCATTTTCCGTTTCGCATGACCATGAGACTGTAAGGATCTATGGTTATTATCCTGTCATTGATGAAGACGAGACCTTGTCTATCACTACTCTATTAAAGAGTTTAATATCACGAACGATCAGAGTAAAGATAAGTGGACGACTTATATATTCACAAGGAAAATTTATGATATCTATAGTACAATACACTTTAAGTGACTTCACTCAGCCATTAACTAATTGGCTGATCCTCTATCTGCTCAACATCAGTCAGAGCAACTAAACATCCAGGGTTTTGTCTTAGCCAGACAAGGAAGAAAGTCAATTGGATATAATCGACTCCCAAAACTTTTACAATCAGCACCTTCACCTCGGACATCCCAGCCATCATTCCAAAGCCAAAAGGCAAGAAGTCATAAACAAGGTAAGAAATACTTTGGGGTGGGTTTTGCGGAGGCTGGCAATGGTGCTGAGTAGAGCCAGCAATCAGACTAATGCTGTGCAGTCATGGCAATCGATCGCGAGTCGTTTTTTCTATGTCCTTGCATGGTGTGAATTTGTGATGGTCATAATGACGATGGGGCGAGCCAGCAAGAAGGCAAGGTTATGGGCAAGTAGATTGCGAAATGGTGAGATAGTCACCCTTTATGAAAGCTGTACAATATAATGAACCTATTGAATCAAATGAACACGCGAGATATTATATAATCCACCGGTCGTTCTGACAAAGATATCTCTTGAAAGCTAGTTTTCTCGTCCGCCCCTGCTTTTGCATTGAGTATTAAAATCCTGTCACGAACACATCCACCAACTCTCTCGCCCTAGCCAATTCACATGTGAGTATCCGCATCACCTTTGTGGAAGACTATTGAACAGGCAGACATGCACAAATTGTGGGTCCATTTCGGACGTTACTAAAATTCTACCTAGCATGATACTCCACTATATTCTTACTATCTCCCAATCCAATAGCTAAGAGCCATCATCTCGCCTTGATGAAGATGCCCTCAAAGCAGCGCGTCAACTAAGCATCCGCGTTCTTTCTCTAAAGGGAACGATTTAGTCAGACGACAGTACATTCTGCATCACGGAGTGGATCTTGGGACTCGTGTTAGAAGGAAGCTGAGCTGGCTCGTAACGCTGAAGCTCGCCGTGCAACTTATGAAGTATGTGTGAGTTCTGATATCGAGGACATCTGGAACAGCAGGGTCTCATCTGATTCGCGTGTGGACGAAAGAGCATGGTATTAAAATGAAGAAAACTGGTATTTCACCAAGCCTTTCCATTAGCCAAGCTTGATGATCGGGTTTTATTTCAAATGAACTTTTATTGGTTTTGTGTCAGTGGTATCACAACGCCCCTACCATCCGTCTAGAACTCTAATATGGACGCTAAAAGTAAGGTCAAAGAGACGCTCAACGCTCAAACACCTAGAAATGCCAAGATTGTACCCCTCACCCCTCACGCTAGACCAACGTCTCACTTGAGGCAGACCAAGGTCATTGCAAATGAGTATAGCTTAATGCCCTCTACTCCACTCCCCATCCCTCTTCCTGCAGAGCCCACTTGACAGCCGCCAAAACATCATCGACAATGACCTTCGGCTTGTACGCAGGCACAGAACCAGGACGGAAGACGCCAGTCTTAACAAGAACACTAGTCCACTCCGTACCATATGCGCTATCGAACTCATTCGCGCCACGGATATCCGACTCGGGGTTGTCGCCAACCATGAAAACTCGCTTCAACTGGATGACTTTCTTTTTGTGCTCGCCATTTCCACCAAGCATTTGCTGACGATGCTTATTCAGAACGCGCTCAGCATATTTGTACGTATCCGGGTATGGCTTGCCAATAACCGTACGGGCAAGTGTTGCGCCACCAGTAGTAGCATCCCAAACTCCTTGGAGCGAGGCTTGGAAGCCGCCTTGGCCAAGGCGTGGCATATGGTAGCTCGTAGCCCAAAAGAGATCTGGATTTGAGAAGAACAGCTTTGGTTGACCGTCCTGTTGCCAGCCATTGTTCGGGAGGGATGTGTCACCGTTCTTCTCAGAGTATGTGCCCAGAATTCCTTGCTTCGAGAGCAGCAAGTCGAGGATGATTTGTGAATCGAGAGCCCAGTCGCGGGGGTCGTTGAAGACAAAGACAGCGTCGAATCGGAGGGACTCGGAGGGGTTGGTGAGATCGACGGGGCGGGGAAGAGGTCGAGTCGTCTTGTGGTAGTAATCGGAAAAGATCTGGTTGAAGGGCCAGATGGTGGGGTACTCCATGAGGATGTCACCTGGGGTTACGACGGTTTCGAAGCCGTACCTGGGAGTGGATGTTAGCTTCATTGCCAATTGAAATGTCTTGGTTGCTTACATTTCAGCAACCTTGCGACATTTGTCTCCATCACCACCAGTAACCAAGATAGTCTTGTCCTTCAAACTCTCAATTGTATCCGATCCCTCAACCAATTGCTTGAATGGAGTGTGAGATTGAACAAAGTTCTCCTCGGTGAGAGGTACTCCGAGCTTCTTGCTCAACTCCGCAACACGCGCCGACTCATGTTTGCCTCCTCCATTGGTCAACAAGATGAAGGGGATGTTGTTGTTGTGTAAATAAGCAAGAGCTTCGGCGGCTCCGGGAATGGGTGCTGAGGATCGCAATAGTACTCCGTCGATACTAGTCATGTCACCATTAGCTTGCGACTATCTTAGAAGGTGACAAAGGAGCAGATAGCTTACTCAAAAGCAAAAGCAAAGCTGGGCATCCCTTCAACGGAGCTCGCCGCGCTGCTGTAACGACGATGGCCTAGGTGTTCGGCGCGGTGATCAACGGAAGGGGTCATTGTGAAGACTGAAATAGAAGTGGGAGAGAATCGCCTTCTTGTAGGTGTGGGAAATAATGTTTGGCTGGGATGGTTATGGAGGGGTCGAGAAGGAGGGGGGATAAACTTGCGCGGCGATGGGCGGTGAAGAGAAAGCGGAGTGAATTGGGAGCTGATTACCGTCCGCCCGTCTGGCCGAGGCAGGGCCTTTTGCAAATGCGAGAGGCATAATCGCATCGTGCGAGATTGTATGGATGGGAAGGGAAGACAACGCAGAGTGAGGGTTAAAAGGTGTGACAAATGCCACCTGGAACTTTGATATCGTTTTTAGCGCGTTGTTTATCTTGAACTGGTCCGTGCTTTCCTAGGGTCCCCCTATTTTAATCTCTCTTCCCCTGTTTAACACATGTTCGATGCATATATCACCATGGACCCCCGTTTTTTTCTTTCTTCTCGTTCTTTTTCTCATATTTGTATTCCGGGGTAAATCTTGAGCTCAGATTCACCTTATCACAAACTCAAGGACTTTGCGGATTTACCATTCCCCGGAAGTTATCGGGAGAGATGACAGCGGGAGGGAAGGCTCATGCACCGTACCTCCCTGACGCAGCCAACAGCCAGGGCAGTGTAACCGTCGCCAATGGTAGCACTTGATAGTGAAATGGGATTAGCCCGACACAGTTGGGGGCTCAAGCGGTGTCCTTCCAAAGAAATCCTTTGCCGTCGTTGGCAATGTTTCGTACCAATTTGTGCCGCTCCTCATTTATCCCCAGTCATATTGAAAACGTACATATGTTGCATCCGAGGCAATGTGTACCTTTGGAGCAGCCTCCTTCTGTGCTCAATTGCGCGTCTGCAGGTCAACCCATCCATTGTGGCTCGACTCTGCGCGATACCGAGTGGATGTCGGAATGGAATGCGATATCGCAGAGCTTTTATGCGCACGAGAAATACGAGAAGTAGTAGAGTTACTTTGATATGCGTTGTTCGTTCTTTAGATTTCAACAATCAAAATTGTGGATTCCATTGCAAACAATACTCTGTGAGAATATCAGAGAGGAGTTCTGGTCAGACCTGTGCTTGATGTCATTCACGTCCTTCTTTGCGAATAGATATCTCTCCTGGTTCTCGATTCAAAGGGTGTCCATTGCATTGACTCCATAGCCTTTGTTTAATGTCAATTGTCTGAGCTGCTGAATCCTCCGTTTCTGTCATAGTGGTAGTGCGTTGGAAACGGTGGATGTCCTTGAGAGGGCGATTAGAATCGCACTATTCACCTGCTGTCTAGTCTCTCTTGGGCGTGCGGAAACTTTCTACATAAGTCTTACCTCAAACTCCGATCTACAACTCCTAAAAGGACCTCAAAGGCTCGACCTTTACGGGTAGAAAAAGCCTTCAATCGCGCTATCACGTGCGTGGCGCAGAGAGGTCCACTCAAGACCCTTGTCGATTTGAACAAGGATCCGCGAATTTCGCGAATACTGCCAACTCCTGCAGCTTTTAAGCCTGAAATAAACATTATGCAAAGCAGGTAGAGATGCCACTCATAAGAGTTCATTTCAATCATTTCAATCATTTCAAGACATCTGGAATTGGTTGAAATCCTCTTTCACGCTTTTAGTGAGTTCTGTGTGAGCATCAACATTGGAAGTTCAATCTTATCTTGTGGCAGTCTCGAAGTCATCATTATAAACGACACCCATCACAGCTCCAAAATGACGGACCGGCTAAGCTTTGACGAAGAGGCCTCTCGTAGAAACTACAAAGCACTGTTCTCGCACAGTCATCCAATTCTCACAATCCAACGATACCGAGAACATCAAGACGAGCTCGATGATCAACAAAAGCAAGCCGAGGATGCCCAGCATACCGAAGAAGACGACTCGAGGACGAAGAGAGCTTTCAATGTGATGAAAACAATCTTCAAGGATGAGGACAAGAAGCAGCCTCCTGGCAACCCATACTCAACAGCGAATCGAAACACCGAGGAGGTTGATAAGCAACCTGGCAAACATGATTCTGGCATCCCCGGCGGACCATCTGCGAATGATGAGCAGGATCAGTCGGTCCAGGAAAGGGGGACAGTCATGGACCTGCGAAGCAGAATGGGGATCATCAGAACGGAGGAAAGGACCAAGGACAATCAGCAACAGAGAAAGGTGCAGGGCATATGGACCCGAAGGATAAGCGGAAGCATAACAAGCGGAATGGTAGTGGTCGTGTTGTGACGGATCCCGTTACCTATCTACCACTGGTCATCCGGGATTCTAAGGAAAGCACATAAGACGAGCACTTCCGAATGAGCCTGCGCCGGGTATCAACAAGAAGACTGCGACTGGGTTGAGCGATGCTTCAAAATCCTCGAGTCAGCTAGAGGAAGAGAAGGGAGAGCTTCAGGAGGACTACGACGGAATGAAGAAGATCTTTCCTCCATCCGCATATGACGACGTCAAAGCGGAGCTGGAAAAGACATATAAGTTGGCTCTGCGATTGGCATTGGCTTTGTGGCAGTTCTTGCAACTTTGGTGGTCCTTGCCCTTCTTATCACGGACTCAAGGTCCTCCAATAGCTCAGAATCATCAACCTCATGGTTCAAGGCCCACGAAGAGAACTAACCTAGGCGCATTATTATGCCTTTAGCGATCACCGTCACGTTAGCATCCGGAATCGGGCTCGCATTAATCGCTGGGATTCGAGGATGGTTAGGCAAAAAGGTTCAGGATATCTGGGAGGATGAAGTGTGGGATGCAGCAAGATCAGAAGAGCAGCAATTAAACGACACTGATCGACGTCTACCAGAATCAACTGCTTGGCTGAAGGTCTGCTTGCTTCAGTCTGGCCGCTCATCAACCACGACTTATTAGCTTCAATTATCGAGCTCCGTGAGATTATCGGTACTATGCGACTTCGTCTTCAGCTAAGACCAAACCCTCCATTCTTCAGCCTTTGCACTTTGATATTCCTTGGCCAACCACAAGCTGATTTGACATGTGTTCCTCTTTCAAAACACCTTCCCAACTTGATGAACGTACCACTCATCTCTTCATTGTCCAAACCTCAATTGATGTGGCCCTCGCTAAGTACGTCGCGCTGAAGAGCTTGACACTCGATATGAAGGACGTGCTCGTTGGCGACGATCTCAAGAAAGATACTATCACCCACGGTGTTCATGATCTTCACGAAGGAAGCCAAAGATTTCAAAGAAGGCGACGGGGGGCGTCAGACCAATGGAAGGTTCGAGCGATTCATATATCACTTGTTCCTGGGGAAGGCTCGGCAAGACAATTGCATCTACACGTATCATCGAGAAGGACCAGAACCTCAAAATGGCACGAATGCGAATACTTGCTGGTGACCCCCGGAAGAGCTCAACGCGGAAGAGAAGCTTTGTTTACAATTGTGGGATTCAGACAAATACACTGCAGACGATGACCTCGGAAGAGTTGAAGTCGATTTGAAGGAGCTGATGCACAGTCCGAAAATGAAGAATCAGGTGTACGACAGGGAAGATCGATTCATGGGCGAGGAAGCTGACGAGAGGATACCCGGCACACTCTCCTGGTCCGTTGGCTATTACTCCAAGACAAGAATCACAGAGGACCAACATTCGAATCAAAAGTCAATGAGCATATCAACACCAAGGAAGACCTGAAGAAGAAAGTTTCCCGATAGGACGGAAAAGAAACTCCGCGAAGCCACAGCACACGACGAGTCCAAGGAAATCAATCATCAGAAAGTGCAAGACTACAAAGAGCAAGAAAGATGCACTTATGTGCGCGTCACCTCCCGACTCTCATTGCGACATCGGCATCCTCTCCATCCGAATCCGCAACATCACCGGCCTCGAAATCGAGTCCCTACAAAAAAGAGACGTCGAACCGGTGACCGCGAAGATGAAGCTGAACAATCGGATGACCTGCCTAGCAGTTCCTGCACACACATCCTCAATCACAAAGAGGTATACCGCATCCGCACCAAGCCCAAGAACCCGAATCCATTCTTCAGTGCCGGAACCGAAGGCTTCATTTGCGATTGGCGCAACACTGAAGTAATGGTCAGCGTGCGTGACAGCCAAGGAGGCGAGAACGACGCCCTGCTAGGTATCGTGTACTTATCCCTCCGCAAAACCTTCGAGAACCGCAGTCAGGCTATGGATATGTGCCCCCTTCTCGGCTGGGTCGGATTTGGACATATATTCCGCAGCGTTGAATTACAACTACCTAAGGAGCTGCTAGGGTGGAATTACGGCACGTTGGAGATCAAGGGTAATATCAAACCAAGAGACAACTTCCCTCCAGATCTACAGAAGGATCGCATCAAAGCACGCTCAAAATCTCGCACAGGTGAAACTTACTGCTGATAACGGCCAATGGATACCCAAACACGGGAAGAAATCCATCTTCCTTGCATGTCGCAAACGCTATGCGATGCCTCTCATCATCGAGTTCCGGAAATCAAGTCTAGGGAAAGACTCGACGCCCGCATTCGCAGTCCTCTGGTTCAAAGATATCGCAGACGAAGAAGAGAAGACGTTTTAATGAAAGTCTGGAGCGGCAGAAAGAGAACCTCAAAAGGAATCGACGTGCACGGACTACGATGGATTGGAAGAAGGCGAACAGCCGTTCGGAGAGATTGAGGTGACAGTGTATTTCTGGCGGGGACTGAGAGGGTATCATAAGAGTTACGCCCAGAAGGGAAGAATGGCGATGTGAGGAATGTTATGGACGTGTTGGATACGGTTAATGATGAGATATCGTGGGGCGAGAGATGAAGGGAACGAGGGTTTCGAATCCGACGACTCTTCAGACACCGAAAACGAAAACGAAAACAACTATGAAAGAAATCCGCACCCTCCGCATCGAACCCCAATTATCAATCCTCCACGTAAAACAAGCCCCAGAAAACTACTCTCTCACACCAACGACGAATCCTCTCCTCCGATTCTAACTCCTCTCTGAAGGTCCTCCAACCGAAAACCCAATCAAGATAGTAAAGAACAAACCCAAGGAATTGGTGGAGAGACATAATCCTTCAGATGACGGGTGTGGGGGTGCGGTGGGGCAGGTCAAGGATTATAAAGATCATAGGAAGTTGCATCGGAAACATAGGGGCATTATGCAGTGGAAGGCTTCTCGCACCACGGATTGGGCGTGGGATAAGGTTAGGCATAGGAAGAGTCGCGTTTTAGTAAGGCTTTAAAACATCAGGAGAAGAGTACGTGGATTGAGACTGAGGTCTGAGCCTTTTGTGATGGGCTCGAATGAGTGGTATGGAAGACTTTATGTAAGACTACGATGCGGCACGGACTATGGATTATGGAAGCATTTCTTTTCAAGAATCCCTTGAAATGGAAGAATCGGATACCTGCGTCAACTCTACCTGGCGGAGACGGTACGAGTATGGGTTATGATTTTGCCGGTAATGCCGAAGTAAGATCCCCCCATAACTTTTCCTCCATTCTTGCTTCGTCGTCTGCTGGTAGAGTTGGAAGTTGTCCTCTCCAACGGCACAACATGTTCATCATACTCGGTTTGAGTTTGCGATCCCTGGCTTCTCCTCCTATCGTCACCTGCCTCCTCCAACGATGACGAGCCATTCTGTGGGCTTTGCAGCATTTGCCTACTGCTTGACAGGTCCCGGGAGTTATTTTCCGCGCGACGTCTGAATTCATCTCGCTCGTTTTCTGTCCTTTGCAAGTCTCACTCAAGCTCCCGGGTTCTCGCTCGGATCTCTCTGTTTTCTTGCCGTTCGTGATCCAACTGCTCACCAACCACCGCCAACTGAGCTCTCAATTCCATTATCTTCTGAGCTGCCTTGAGCTGCTGGATCAAGGGATCGTTCCGTGCCATTGTCATTTCAAACGTTGTCTCGAGATCATGGATCTGACTGTCTAATTTCGCAATCTCTTCGGCGTTGCCGCTATTTCGTGATCTGCTTCTGAGGACCGCCCCTTCTTGTTCTTCTAAGTCAATGATCTCGGCGGCGGTTTCGTCAAGTTGCTGTTCGAACCCTGTTCTGCGTCCTTTTAATGCCTTGAGAGCATTTTCTAATCTTTCGATTTTTTGGATGGGAGTTTCAACTTGTTTGCGAAAGGGTAGCTTGTTCGTAAGGAAGTCTTGGATTGAGGGAGACTAGCTCGTCTCTTTGCCCTTGCCTCTCTCGCTTGGATGAGTTGGTGGGAACGGCTCCCCCGGCTAGAGATATCATCTCGATTGCTGAGACCGGAGCTTACTTCGCTTGCCAGTCGAGATGCCTCTTCATATATTTTCACATTTTCCTAGACCTAGGATAGTTTTGTTAGTTTCTGTTTCTTCTCGCGCGAAAAGGAGATTAAGTTGCTGCCAATGTGCTCTGTGGTTTGTTCTGTATTTCGAATTCGTTCCGGTGAAGGCATGGTTTCATCGAAATAAATGAGCGGGAAATACGGAGTTTGAGGATACCGATATTATAATAAAGTTTTACTGAATAATAATTAGAAGCCGTGGGATTTTTTTTCTTGCAGCAGAGAAGGAGGTATCACGGAAGGAAATGCTCTGAAGCCAAACGAGCCTCTTCAATCATTCCACTTAAAAGTCACAGTTGATGCGTAAGCTTGCATAGAAATTGTGTTGGAACGTGACATCTGAGTCATAACCCCTTGGCCCTGTTGCCTAGGTATGAGTCACCACGCTGTATATAGAGCCCTTGGATCACTACTCTCTAAATGTCAAGCTGCTTTCACATTCTACGATTATGACCTCGCAACAAATTGACCAGAACCAATTGTCTCAGGACCGAAACGAATGTCAAACCTCATCCTCATGAGACGGCAGACCAATAGAGACTGAAGATGAAGATCTTCATGAGGCTCGAAGTTTCTTTGGTAGGTATTTCTTGCTTTCCAGAAATCCCCTGTATTCCTAATTTTCAAGAAAGGGTGAATTTGTATCACGTACCCAATTCATTGGATCCTTCATCCCGAATGGGTCTTGGAAAGTTATAATTTTCAAAGCAGCACGTCTATCCATGAGCAACTATCCATCTACCTGAAGCGACTTCCTCCTCACCACGTGATAGCTCCCACGATGATTGGTTCGCCAATGGCCTTTACCTTGGGAAGCCCAGCGGAAGCTCTGCAGCTGAGGCTGAGCCCGGCACCCCAAAGGATCACACATAGATCACACATAGGGGACTTTTATTCCTAGTTGCTATCTTTTCACATTAAAATCATTTGTCCATCCGAACACCAATGTAGTCGAGATATGGCAAGCGCCATCGCCATAACGTAAGTGAAGTTATTACCCTCAGAGACGGGCACGGCCGGTAGTTAGAGAGCAATGCCAACGCTTAAGAAATGAACAACGGTCGCTCCCCAGAATAGGCAGCGAACTCGATATTACCAGCGCAATTCACCTGCCTGAGATCGAAGTGGCAGGAGAATCAACGATGCGAAGACGGAAGACGCATGGTCGAGCAGATGACGGAAACATTTGTGATAGACTCTCAAAGTTTGTTGTTCGGCTGAAAATCTAAGTTATATGTGCCAGCTGCCATCGATTCCGAGCCCGGCGCAAACGCTGCCGAGGATTTCGCGACCTTCGAGTCTGATGAACTTGCCGAAATAAAGAAGTGTGTCGAAGAGAAGGGCTGGACAGAGCTCTATTACAATCGCGCGCCCATGAGAAATGAAAGAGTTTCCGGATACAATGAGTAAGTGAATCGTTACGTTCTCCATATACCCTCAGAACAGACTCCTTCGCTGCATTCAAAATACACGAACTACTCGATACCTTGGGGGAATGATCGAACAGCTTCTGAGACTTTTCAAGGATGCACTTGGACCGAATGGCCCAATGAGAGCAAGCAATGATAATTACTATATCCTAGAAGATCGAGCAGTAGAAAAGGCGAGGAGATTACAATGCGCAGTGTTTCCAGTAGTGTAGCTTTTCCCCAGACTACATTGCCAAGAGTTGACAAAACCTATTATTATATATTGCAAGATATTACATATTTGCATGGGCGAGCACATCAAAGCCGGACTACATGCAATTTTTCAGGCCCGGTTTTGGACTGCAGTCTGCACTACTGGAAACACTGACAGTGCGTATCTTAAGTTGATTTACAAGACGACCTTGGACCTCCGCGCATCAATTGCTGATGCTGCATCAACCCATGCCCTGGATACAAAATCGCTGGTAGCTCCCAAGTCCAAGATGGTAACCATGAAGGAGCCTTTTGAGCCATTGTGGTCCACTTGAGATGGAAGGGTCTTCAACATTAATTTTCATGTACAATTCAAGAACATGGTGGTACAGTCGGCCTCATCCGAAACAACTATTTGTCTGTCCACGATCTGGTATATCACTTAAGTTTGGATTCGATCCGACACTTTCCTAAAGCTAAACGCCTGGCAAGTTAATCTAATCACTTAAAATCTTAGTATGAGTTTACGATCGTTGTATGAGTTTTTAAGAAGTAGTAACTTAAAGCTATATCATACCAAGCCTAAATCAAGAGATGGAAGTCAAGAGAAGACGCTAGAATATTCACGAGAATAAAGCCACAAAGATAGTTATAAAGCAACAGTGCCCCCTAAGGCCCTCTGGAAACTAGTTGTTAAAAGAAAATATATATGGTCTAAGCAGCTTTGTCGTACAGAATTACGGTAGCAGTCTAGGCATGTGTGAAAAGGTCGATGAGAATTTACAGCCGAAAGCGACTATCGATCCTGACAGCGAAATATCAGACGCCATGGGCCAGTAGCTGGGGGGCAATTAAAGCAAGTTCTGTTCGTTCCACTGACCTACGGCCGCTGATGCCCCATCCTTGGCAATCGCCTTTGCCGCCTGCCTCTTGA
>NXFV01001496.1:0-16508 GCA_002803225.1 Gamarada debralockiae | reverse complement strand
CCCCCCCCCCCAAAAAAAATTCTTAGCGGCGCCATTCTGAGCATGCACGTCTGGCGCTGAAGGCTCGATTGTAAGGCCAGTTTCATTGATGTAGTCTGACCATTCGTTGCTTTCCAGAAGTGATATCTGACCATCAAGGCGTATCACTATGACAACGAATCCCCAGCGTCACTCGATATTGTTGACTGTTCTTCTGATAGTTCCCACAAACTCAGACGCCTTGGTACTATACGTACGATGGACATAGTGGTAGCCCAAGAAATCATCGTACAGATAGACAATGCATCTATCCTTTACTGGAATAACGTCCTAGCAGAGCCTATAGAAGGGTTGATGAGCACGCACTGTGCGTCTAGAAATCTGTTGTTTTGCATCACTTTCGTGGCATAACTGGCAGTTGTAGTCATGCTGGCCTTTGACCCTGTCGATATCTGAGCATGAATCTGGCAAGTGCTAAAGTGCTTTAGAGTATAGGTGTCCCATCAGTTCGTGAGCCTCTTGCATAGTCTATACAGCATTGGGTCGAGCTGCATGTGATGAGCGAGCCTTGTAGACTATGGCTTCGTCCGCTAGGTTGTATTCCAGGGGCTATTGACTATATTTTCGGAAGGTCTTTCCTACTATTACACCTTTGAACTTCAGACACTGATTTTCCGAGTCCCAGAAGATCTTCTTGTTATAGAATCGATTGTATAAAACCACATTAGCAGTGAACGAAGGCACATGGGCGACTTCGTAGAGTACAAAGGGTCTTTCTATCTGGCATATCAGGGGTCTCTAAAGTGATTGTGATATTACCCCAGCCTTCGATTTTCACTATGTCTGTGCTAGCAACAAGTACATTGTCTTCAGCAGCAGGTCTGTACGTAGTGAACCGAGACCGATTGTTGCATACGTGCTCTGTGGCTCCAGAATCCAGGATATAGCTGTTCACTAGGGCAAAGTGAGGCTCTGGATTATGAACAGCTGATATCACATAAGGCCTGAAGGCCATGGCTCCCATTGGAACCTTAGGTTTAGCTGTATTTGGTGACGAAGAGGAGCTTTCATCAGGAGACGTAGACTTGGGGTTCTCGTGATTGGACCTGATCTTTTTGAGCGTTGATTGGATCCTAGGGTTCTTAGATTTTAGGTCTTCGATTCGCTTTTGAATTGAATCGTCTATTTTGAAGCCAGCTAGGCGGTTCCATTTGAACAGATGGGGGCACTTGGACCATGAGTACTTAGTAGCACTAGCGCCACATAGACAAGTCCTTGCTAGCTTCCCATCCTTATCGTTGCCCTGTAGCATAGGCGTTAGAGCTAGATTCGGATTTAAAGGCGTAGTAGGCGTATTAGCCTAGTAAGCAGAGCCTTTGCCTCGACCGCGTGATGTACTGATATGAGTGTTGCGGTACCATGTGCGGTAGATTCGGAGCAGTTGCTTGAACTCGTACGTTGTACCTTTAGCTTGTTTGACTACAATAGTCTTTGCGAAGGTAAGTAAAACCGATCTAAGAGCCTAAAGGAAGGTCTTAACTAGCCATGTCCTCTGGACAATAGATAGATCGAGTTCCAGGCATTTGTCGTACGTAGTCTCCCACCTTTAAAGCCATGTATTGATGTCACTGACCTTATTGGACCTAGCAAGGCCATCCTATACTTTAGTGAGCTTAGCTTCCCTGGCTTTATCTATCTGCTTGAACCGATCCTAGAGCTTGACCATCACCTGATATACACTAGTGCCTCTGGTGTATATGTAGTGCTCCTGAGCGGCAGTATGTTGGATTTCAACTCGAAGCTTAGGGAAACTATTGGTTGGAATTGCCTAATCAGGTATAGCCTGTATTTACCCCTCTTTTGTGATATAAGAGAGCTTTGCCCCTCCTTGTATTTCAGCTCCAGAGATATCAGCTAGGTCTAGAAATGCCACTATATTTCGCCCCCAAAATACAGCTCAACTGACAGAAACCCTCTATCTGCTTGCGCCAGTACCTCTTGTCCTCCCTCGTATTGGACAGTCTAGAGTCGGTATATCTCCTGCTGGTTCACAGTGAGATCTTAGTACACTGCGTCTTGCTGAGGGTAGCTACTATCAGCATTAGCTAGAGCACCAGGAACCCTGACTGTTTTGAGCAGATCAGTGACAAGGGGCCTTTCTGGCTCTTTTGGAAGTCCTGGATCTTCGCCAGTGGGGTTGATATACTTGCGTATATCATATTGGTCAGCGAAAATGTCGATATTTTCCTTCCAGGACCTCCAGTCCTTGTGAGACCGAAGTATCACTAGCCCAGTAGTATCTGATGACATCATGTGAGTATGTTGTGATTTAAGGTTGAGATATCAACAAACGAATTCGATAGAAACGTTCGTATATTGACCTAGTTGAAGCAATATAGTCAAATTGGCGATTAGAGTATTGCTACGTTGAGAAATTCGAATATTTGGTCTAAAAATGATGAAGGATAAAGCGAATATTGCGCCCGTAAATCACGTGCACAGCAGGAGGAATCAAAAGACGTTGAAATTAGGTTTGAACGTGGTCCCAATCCAGTTAAAGCGATTCCGGGCTCATAATTATCAGTTGAGCTGTATTTTAGGGGCGAAATATAATGGCATTTCTAGACTTAGCTGATATCTAAGGAGCTGAAATACAAGGAGGGAAGAGCTCTCTTATATCACGAAAGAGGGGAAAATACAGGCTATAGATTAGGCAATTCCAACCAACACAGCCACTCAGGCCAGCACTTAATATTCCATGACTTTGCGTACTCCTTCTGTTCCAAGTATGCCCTTGTTTTTGGACAGCCCTGAATGAGTCCATTCCTTCCATCTCCTTCCACTTTGTTGAAGAACTGAAGTGCATACTGAGCAGTGTCATCACATGCTCGTTCTCGTCATTCGGTTGATTGAACATTTCCCCCTTACTCGTATGCTCTCACCTAAGGCCTAGCAGAATCCCAAGGACAACAGCTATGACTCCCCACGGCCCCAATCCCTTCCTCTCCCTTGCATTGGAAACCTGCACATAACTCGGAAGCACTCCAGTCCCCGTCAGCGTCGCAGTTTGCGTGCCATTAACAACGACCATCGTTGTTCCACTTATCGCCGTCGTTGATCCCGTCAGCTGTACCCCAGGAATGACTGGGACAGTGGCCGGGCCAGTAACGACGAGTTCCGTCGTCCCTCCAATGACTGTCATGCTGCCTGGAAGGGGAGGAAGAGCGGGGACTGATGTTGAGCTGGGAACAACCAAGACCAGTGTTCCGGATACCATTGACGTGATGCCTGTAAGACCTGATGGTGTGAGAGTTAAGGGGATATTGGTGGGTCCGAGAATCAGGATATAGGGAGTCCCAGAGATGAGGGCCGTGCTATAGGTTGACGGAGTAGGTTTCACTGGGAGAGTAGTTGCGCTGGGGACTATGATATAAGGTTGTCCGGAGACGATTGATGTTGAACCGGTGAGGCCAGGTGGGGCTTGATTGAGGGGTATTGTGGTCGGGTAGAGGATGATAACTGGCGAAGAGTTTTGTGGACTGGGGGTGTTGGCTGGCTGGCCGCCGATGATGGAGTTGATAATCGAGCCCAGAGATGGAGTAGACGGTGGTGGAGCGGGAGAACTGGAAGTGGGAGGTTGAGCAGGGTTTGATGATGGAGGGTTCGGGGAATTTGACTGGGGCAGATTCGGAGACGGATTGGGAGGTCGATTTGGGGATGGATTTGGTGGCGGTGGATTGGGCGTGGTTTTTGGTGGCGCATTTGGAGGACTCGTAGCCGGAGATACTGAAAGGATTCCTTGCTGTTGACTCTTCGATGCAGCAGGTGGTGTTACGATTACGACAGTCGAACTTGTCAAGTCACCACCAGCATATTCCACTGAAGGCAAAGCACTTTCGCAAAAGGTAACTTGAATAATGGACGGACCCCCAGGCAAACAAGAGGATAGGCCAGGATACTGTGAGCTGTACTGCTCGTGTGAAATCAAGAAGTCCAGAAGAGTTTGTGGAACATAGCCGTAATTTTCAGTTCCACTACTCTGTAGACAGTGTTGGCCCTCATCATCTTCTCCCTTTGCACCTCTTGTTGGTTGATAGATGAATGGAGTAGTCAATGATATAGTAACTCCTGTGGAAGTGACTTCAGCTGGAATCGGTTTGCCTAAGGAATTCGCATAATAGGTCGTATAGCTTATCCATGTGAACGTATCTGTCTTGGTGGATGGTGGATCAGCCCAAGTGATGATGCCAGTCGCAGTAGTCGTGTAAGTTCCACTCCAGGTAATCCCAGCGATATCCGAACCACCAAAGTATGCCTGCACGTTCGAATTTATGTTCTCGAAGACCAGGAGCTCGGTATTGGCTCCGTAGAAGGAGGCTGAGTTGGTGAAGGAAGATGGAGTTCCACAAACTTTGTGTCCATGACTATCGGTCACAGCTGCGGCGGTGATGATCTTTACGGTTGAATATTCGTAAAATGCGGCAGGAGAATGCCTGGTGAGAAAAACGTTGGGTCAGCGAACGCGCTATGCGGCCAAAGTCGATGCCTTACACAGTGACACCCCCAGTCACAACAGCTGTGCCGTTCAAACCAGTATCAAATTCAGTAGGGCCAGGCGCATTATTGACTTTGAAGAACTTGGAGTTAGAAATTACTCGATATACAAGGAAGATGGAATCTGGCGAGGTTTCGCGAGTTTCTAAACATGTCTTTACTCTAAAGAGCTGTACTCCGAGGGAGAACGTGCTCTTAGAACTCACGAAACCTCCCAGAATAGGGAAGTGATGCGCTCTGAGAATTACTTACTGAAGTTCGTGATAGGGTTTATGCCGACAAGAAACGTATATTCAAATGACGCATTTGTGGTCAGAATATTGGTATGAACATTGGTCACCGTTCCATTCGGGTACGGCGTAAGGAAAGTCGTGATCGAGGTCAAATTGACAACATCGTACGTTGAACTGTAACTAGTTTCCTGCCACCATACTTCACTAACTGTATCCTGGATGACGAAACAACAAACATCAGTTGTATGTGTTGATGTTGATGTCGATGTTGCGCTGGTTTTATTCGAGTACGAAGGTGTTGCTTTCAAAGGTCAGTGACAGCCTCGCTAAAAGCCAGGTTGGTGATAGAAAGGAGCATACTTCTAGGTGCCAAAGATGCTTGGATAGATGAAATGAGAGTGACGAAGACGACAATCAGATTAGTCGAAATCATTATGAAGCAATGAATGGTGATGTAACGACTGTGTTGCCAAAGCGTTCGAGAAAATAATCGTAAGCAAAGAGAGGTGTTCGGGATGTGGAGAGGTTCGCACCGTCAAGAGCTTCAGCTGGCAAGCCATCTCCTACCAAGTGTCAGACCGGGGAAACAATATGGCGTGTTTGTGAGGCTCCTCGTCTGATCGCAACTGCAGGATGTTTCTTCAATATAGGGCCAAATTTCCATTGGCCAAAAATTTGTGCTTGAAGGGTGTCGGCAGGGACGCGACAGGGTTGAAAGCGACTCCGTCTTCAGCCACGACCTAAATTTACCTCCACAATCTGCGCGAACCAGTAATCGTTCGGCTAGCGCCCTTCACCCAATATACAACACATACGAGTATTGGGTGAGGACGGTCAATGCGCAAACCGCCAGCAATACACGATTTTTCGCGAATATCATCATTATCATCAATACCTACTGTAATTACTATGCGACACAATGCCTCCCAGTGACAAACACGAAGAAAGAAAGGTTCAGGATGCCTTGGCTCTTATCCGCGAGAATCCTGGAATGAAAGCTGCAGAGGCTGCGCGTCAAGCGCGTGCTTCTTATCATTGTGTCATACGTCGAATGAAGGGGGTCCTATGTTCATCGACTCGTGGTGGATATAACAAGAAGCTTGATAAGCCTGAATTAAGAGCTCTAAAAGAGTATCTTCTTATTTGTCACGGGTTATGAAGACCAGCGGGAATTGAGAACGTATCAACTTGATTCTTCGATACCAAGGTTCACAAGCTACGGCCTCCCAACGATGGGTGAAAACTTGGCTCACGATAGAGCACGAATGGATCAAAACACTGCGGTCAAAACCAATGGAAGTAAAGCGTTAGGCCTCTTACATAAAGGACGATATAGAAGGCCACTTCCGCGAATATCAACCTTGCAAGAACCATTGGGGAATACTCGATGAAGATACCTATAACTTCGATGAGACTGGGTGGCTAATTGGAATAGTTGCTGGGTCACTTGTGATTGTTCCTATGGACTATGCAGCTGTCTCTGTCAATAATCCTGTGAACCAGGAGTTATTGACTTTAGTAGAGTGTATCTGCAAGAGGTTATCATGTACCTTCCATGATTATTTTCAAGGGATCATACTATCTGCGCAAGTACTTTAAAAATGATATGGACAGCAATATCCTTTAGACACGCTCAGATTTTGGTTTCACGAACAATAAATTGACTCTCTCTTAGCTTAAGCACTTCAATCAATTTACTGAGAATCGAACAGTTGGCCAGTATCATATATTAATCATTGATGGGTTTAGTAGTTATGTCCAACCAAACAGCGTCAAGTTTTAGACCTTTCGTCGGCGAATTCTCTGACGATGGTTACTGGTCGAGGGTTGGATATATCGTGGTCCTGGACCTGGATTCCCAAACGTATGCTGGTTCATCGGGGATCACCCCGCTCCGAAATCGCGAAGCGTGTGCTCTTCCCCTGTCACCTCAGCCTTATATCTTGGTCATGAGGGAGGCTCAAATCGCACTACTTTTCTTCCCAGGATCTATCCTTTCTTGGGTGGACGCCTGGGATTTTCATATCGCATTCCACTACCTCCACATCAAGTTCACCAGTGCCTCACATTACTCGGCTACGATTGGGGGAGAAAACGACGACAAATGAGATTTGTAGAACTGGGGTCATTCAAATCAACGAAGATTTCCATTCACCACTCTGCGAACTATTGAAGATCAAGGCGACCGATGCAAGGAAACCAAAGGCCGCACCAAAGCTTCCTGCAAATAACTATCATATACAGGATTACATCAAAGACAGACTCCCAGAAGATAGATACGAGGCCGCATGCAGGAAAGAAAATGAACACTAGTCCAAGGAACATATTTGAGGCTTCACATTTGACAGCTGTCCCAAAAGCTGCAAATGTATAAGCTACGATTTCAAGGCACGTCGCCGAAGACTACTAATCCATCAAGTCCTGTGAGCGAATATCCAGGAAAGAGCTTTCCACCAGATCTTTCCATCCGAGCAAATGAAGACACCCCTTTTCACCAAAGTGCGTGATTTTCATGGGGTCATATATGATTTGCCAAGACCTGACGTTGAAAGGAAAGAATTTGAAGCCCCACTCCCTTAGCATCCGGCTAACTTCAAAAGCCGACAGGAGTGGGGCCCAGCAGACTCAGACTTCAACGCTCCCCATCATATCAAAATCCCAGATGCTTGAGACTAATGGAAACTTGTAAAAGTTTTGGGTGGCCATCATATCCATGACCTCGTGGAATCCCCAGCCAAGACTCAAATTTTGCTCGCATGCCGGGCAGGTCCGACTCCACAACGGACCCTCTTGGCCAACGCCGCTCGATGACGAAAGGCAGCGGCAGCTAAAGACGGTGCTTCGCCAAATTTTCTATATCTCTCAAATTTATCGCCAAGCTCACCATCTCCAATTTTTTCCCTGGAGTCTTGGCTTCGCGGGGGTCAGTGGCCGCGATGACCGTTGAAAAGGCAAGCGTGAGGCATTCCGTATGCAAAAATTTCCTCTGTCGTTCTCTCTTTCGTCCTTTATATTATTCATTTGTCTGCAGGGTCGTGCCGGTAGCTCTAACCCCAGATATCGCTCTGTACTAGCTTCATCCAACTACACCTATTCTTGCTTGACTCTGTCATCATTACGACTTAAATCCCAATCAGAAATTAGCAGATCTTTAGATTTTGACTCGAATAGATATTCATCAAGATCAATTCCAAGAGAAATCCCAATTATGGCGGCGCCGAAGGACCAAACGATGGAGGCAGGGAGGGTTGAGAGCAGCTTCAGTCGCAGCAGCGGCTCGCAAAGCAAAGAGATCGACGCAGATGCTGCGAAATTGGCCGGTGGGTAGCACATACTCAGGACAAAGATAAAGCACGTCGCTGACATGCTGTCCAGAAATGGGATATATTCAAGATATGAAGCGCAACTTTTCGGTCTGGGGCGTCTTGGGCGTGGGCTTCTCGCTCACGAACTCTTGGTTCGGCATCTCCACCGCTTTGGTCACGGGCATCAATTCGGGCGGTCCAGTTCTGATCGTCTATGGTATTATTCTGATAGCCTTGATATCGACATGCGTAGGAATTTCGTTGTCGGAACTTGCGAGTGCCTTGCCGAACGCTGGAGGCCAATACTTTTGGGCAAATGAATTGGCGCCGAAGAAGTATTCGAAATTCGCGAGCTACTTGACCGGATGGTTTGCATGGGCGGGTAGTATCTTCACTTCTGCGAGTGTGGCTCTTGGTCTGGGGAGTGCGGTGATGGGTTGTATTCAGCTCTTTCACCCGAACCTGTTTGTTCCCTCTCACCACCTACTTCCCCTTTTGTTCCACTGACCATCAAACAGCACAATCCAACCGTGGATGGTTGTCGTATCATACGAAGTGATAAACGCCTTCGCTTTCCTCTTCAACTGTTACGGCAAGTTCTTGCCGACCGTAGCAAAGTTTACTCTGTGGTGCAGTCTTGTGAGCTTCTTTGTGATCCTGGTCGTCGTGCCATCCAAAGCGCCTACCCATCAAGCAGCGAAGTTCGTCTTCGCCAACTTTGTGAACAACACCGGCTGGAATCAGAATGGAATCGCGTTTATTGTAGGGCTCATCAATACGAACTGGGCCTTCGCATGCCTCGATTGCGCTACTCACCTTGCAGAAGAAGTCGAAAAGCCAGAGCGAATGATACCGATTGCGATAATGGGGACGATTGCCATAGGATTCACCACATCTTGGTTTTATTCCATCTCAATGTTCTTCAGTATGCAGGATCTGAATGCACTGTTCAATACCCCGACCCTAGTGCCTATCCTCGAACTCTTCCACCAAGCACTTCAATCACGAGCTGGAGCAGTCGGTCTCGAGGCAATGATAATCGCCACAGGAATGGGGTGTCAAATCGCTTCGCATACGTGGCAGTCCCGGCTCTGCTGGTCATTCGCTCGAGATCGAGGACTCCCTGCGTCACGCTTCCTTGCGAAAGTCAATCCAAAACTCGACGTTCCGTTCAATGCGCACTTAACCTCCTGCCTCATCGTCGCGGTGCTCGGGCTCCTGTATCTAGGCTCGTATACCGCATTCAATAGTATGGTTACCGCTTGTATTGTGCTGCTGTATATCTCATACTCCATCCCAGTTGTCTGCTTGCTGGTTAGAGGACGGAACAACGTTCGCCATGGTCCGTTCTGGATGGGGCCTATCGGGCTTTTCGCCAATATCATCTTGCTTCTTTGGACGGCTTTCACCCTTGTGATGTATTCGTTCCCGCCTATTCAGCCGGTGACGGCTGGAAATATGAACTATGTATCAGCAGTCTCTGGCGTTGTTACCTCCATCGTGTTGATATATTGGTTCGCAAGGGGGAAGAGGACATATCGGAACAGAGACGAGAGGCGTGTGGAAGCGGCAGCGCTGGAGGACGAAGTCATTCGGTAATCGATTTGGGTCTAAAATGTCGAGAGTGGCCGATCACGAGTTGGAGTAGAGTGTTGTCTTGTGTGGCATCTTTGAATGATACCTCTCTGTACAGTTGTTTCCCAATGAGAATTTCCGGAATATCAAACTTGATTAGTAGAGATGCGCGGCACATCGCGGAAAGGCGCCCTCAAGTTGCAAGCTGCAACTTCACAAAGGCTCTTTCCAGTCGCTCGAGCTCGCAAACCACGTCTTTATAGAATACCGCCTGCAATCCTGGATCATTGAGATCGGTTGTTCCCTCTCCAAAGTCGCATCCCAAGCACTTCCTCACAACCTTAGCATAATTGACACCCAAGCTTGTTCCCATAGTCTTTGAAAGACGATCCGCAACGAAGAAATCGGTGTGCTTGCTTTCTTGGCCATTCGTCAGATCTCTGTCTTCTCGAAGGCTGCGAATTGGAGCTTGGTATGCCAGTTCAATGAGGGTGACTCCCAGACCGAAGAGATAGGGGTTTCGAATGAAGCCGATACTTTCGCCGCTGAGCGGGTTCGATTCGAGGAGGTTGCCTTTATTCATTCCGGGTTTGCCTACTTGGACGTTCAAATGGGGTGACGTAATTGACTCGTGCGAAGCAGATTCGCCGAAGAATACCACATCGTCGCTTCGCCATGTGCGTTTAAGCAAGGGTGTTGCGTGGAATTGTAGGACTGCAGATGCGAGTTGTCTGGCCAGTCGGAGTCGCTCGTACTGAAGTAATTGATCGGCCTGAGATTTTTGAGAGATAGAGGTGACGATTTGCGCGAGAGAAACTGACTGCTGGGCGCTGCAAGTCGTCATGGGTGGTGCAAAATAGACGAGATGCTTGCAAGTCCCGGATTTCTCAAGATATCCCAAATACTTGTTCTCTGGCGTTCTCGGTCCGCATCTTTGTAGCTGTTTACAGAAGTCGTGCTGGACACAAAAGTCTGGAAGGGCAGACATGGCAATAAAGGAGGCCATGAGTGTGGCTTTCGACGAAAGGCCTAGACTGGGGGTTGGAGCCGCGAATCTCACCGATTTTCCCTTGATTTTCTTCACCGCAGGTTGGCAAGGGGGTGAGATATCGCGCTTCAGGCGATTCGAAAGATCGTCCAAAGGCTTCTGAGCATGATGCCGTGCTCCATCCTTCAGTGCGTCTGGTTTGGTCTCGTCAAATGTAGAGTCAACCGCTAGCCAGACAGGTTCGAGTACGGCCGATGTGCCTCCAGGCCTGTGTGCGAAGGCTATATTGAAGCGGACCAAGGAAGAACCAGTATGCTCAATGCTGACATGCTGCGACTCGAGACGAAAATGAGCCGAATGCTCTTCGTGAATTTGACAAGCTCTTGCTAGAGCTCCGTACAACTGCGACGACGCCTTTTGAACCATTCTAGATTCCTCAAGCTTCTTGTCACCACGAGCAACGACTGGAGTTGGTGGAGTCTGGTGCAGGCTATCAAGCCGGGTCGTTTGCTTTGCAAGTGTCCGGAAGTCATCATTGAGATTTCTCAACCCTGTCAGAATTTTCTCCAAACGTGACTCTGAGAAACTAAATTTCAGCTTCTTCCCAACTCTCGATCGCCATGCTTTGTCTCCTATTGAGCCCATCTAGGTTGTATGCTGTCAGCAGATCTGCATGCCTGAAAGACACCTTTGTTTGAGCATCTCATGACGATGGATAGGAACTTACGGGAATTGACTGCTGTATCACCAATCCGAAGCTCTCTGTTTCGTCCTCGATGATCTTGAGTTTGGCCTGAATCAAGTCGATGATTGTTTTGCAGGCTGCACCCGACTCTCCAAGTTGTCGAGAGAACTTCTCGTCCAGTGCTGAATCTGTCCAGGAGGGATGGTTTCTTTCTTTCAGCATTTCTCTAGCGGCCTGCCGGCCGGTGAGAGTCGCCAAAAGCCAGTGACATTCATTGCGAAAGATTGTCTTTTGGGTCCCCAATTGCTGCTGGTAGTCTTCCAGTTCAGGCGCATATTTCCGGAATCTTTTGAAAGGCTTGAAGACATCGTCGTAATGTTCAGCAGCTGAGATCAATAACGGCAGAATGCCTAGGACAAATCCAACGGCCTCGACTCCAGACATTGAGAACAACAGCGATGTAAATTTCTGAAGACGGGAGGAAGTGAAGAATGATCACGATCTTTGTCTCAATCGTCGCTGAATTGGGGCTGAGCATGTAGCACATCATGACCCTGGCCAACCAGTTGATGAGGCTGCTTAGCGTAGCCTGACCGCAGCAAGGCAAACTCGAGCCCACCTCATCGTCGCAATCTTCGTAGATCTCTTGAACAATCGTGAAATAAGATTTTATTCTTAAGGGCATGCGATCATTGCGTGATTGATATGGCTGCGATGCGCGTGAGGAACGCGTTCTTGAGAGAATGGATTGATGGCGCGACCGTCCAGAAAGTTGCCGGAGATTGCGCTGAGGACACCGCTGACACCGTTGAAACCCACCAGACTGGATTGGCTTGGACTCTTTACGATCACATCCTCAAACTTCTCCCCATCCTCGTACCTTTATACTCGCCCAAGCTATCGAAAAAGGATGCGAAATCTTTGAAAGAACTATTAGGGAAGTTGTTTTTATGGGGAGATGGCTTTCGCGATGGAAGACTCGAGAGCATCTTGGACGAGTCTGATGATTTGAAGGAGACTGTGGTGGGGGGATTGACTGGCGTTGGAAATCTCCTCATATCGAGTAAGTTCTCCTCCCAGATCCAGGAAGAAGTCATTTTTGACCATATCAAGCGCTGGTACCATCGTGCCTATTGGTTGCGCTCCCTCCGACGCGCGATGAAATCCGTCAACTTGCCGCGGAGCTGAGCATTCTGCTCGAGAAAGCCAAATTGGTCACTGAGAGCGATTATGAGAGCGATGCGACATCAGATCATGAATCTGATAAACCCTCGGACAGCAATGAGACCTTACGGGCCATTTCTTCTCTGAAGACTGGGGTTGACTGTCTCATGGACCTACTCCCTTCGATGGAAAATGTCTTGGAATATGCACGTCAAACTAATTTCGACGACAAAGCAACTACTACGGTAGAGTTCCAAGTCTCCGACCCTGCGAAAACATATGTTCGCAATGTTTACGATCGATTTACGAATGCCAATAGGCGCCTCGTGGAACGTCTCGGAGAGGCAAACTGGCAAAGGCACACTGCACTCCGTGCCGGCCCCACACAGCAAACCGATACCGTAGAAATACCCTCGACAAGCACGGCCTTCGGGGATCAAGAGATTCCAAAATCAGTCTTCGTACCTGTGTCCATGTTCCACGACTCCGGGATGGGTACATCCATCCCAGCAAATTCAAGCTACGCTGCTACGGTCGCGTCTCATTCTTCCTTTGTTTCAAGCCATGCAGACAAGGACAGCGGGTGCTTGAGGGTTCCACCAACACCGAAAGAGGTGTCCCAAGGGATCCCATTCGCTTGTGACATCTGTGGGCATATTCTGAGTCGAATCAAGAACCGGGTGGACTGGAGGTGAGTTGCCTGCTCTGGAATTTTGATATCTACATACACTAATACATCCAGACGTCACGTTTTCGCGGACCTCAAGCCGTACATATGTACCTTCTCTGGGTGTAAAGATGAGCTGCTCACCTTTCCTACACGCAACCTCTGGGAAGACCACGAGTTTACCCAACACAGGGTTGACCGCTCATGGTGCTGTTCGGACTGCCCTCAAGAATTCCCTGATCCAGACCAGTGGCGGGTCCATCTCAAGGAGAGTCATGGCGCACTCTTCAATGATAGCCAATTCGAAGTCACTTCTAAGATGGCGGAGCAAAGGAGACCACAGCCTATTGAATCTCACCAATGTCCACTGTGTCTGTGTGTTCCAGGCAAATCGAAAAGGAACTTCGCAACTCACGTTGGGAAGCATATGGAGGGTATTGCACTGGCAGCGTTGCCTCGAGAATCTACCTCTGATTCCGAGTCCGATGCTGAATCGCTCGACAGTACTTTGGATGGTAATTTGGTTGACCAACCTAACGACACTCTCTCAGACACTTCAGAAGTGGATGTCAGGGGAGCTACTACCTCAGCACAGCAAAGTATGCTGAACCTTGGGAGACTGGAACCGCCTGGGGAGACAATTCCCCCAAAGAAGTATTCCTGCACACACTGCAAGAAGTGGAGAGCCCCCAACGGATTTGCACGAAAGGATCATCTTACGCAGCATGAACGCAACTATCATCACATTGACAAGACGGAGTCTTCAACCGAATCATCATCCGAGGCTGGCTCTTCGGTGTCATCTACGCAACGACCGCAAAACCTCGACACACAAGACGCTATGCTGTTGGACGCAGAGCTGGAAGAACGAGTCAGGTACTATTGTACGTACCCGAACTGCAAAGTCCCCCAGAAGGATTGCAAATATGTACACATGAAATGCCAGTGTCCACTAAAGCGAGAAAGGTACTGGTCCAACTCAAAAGTCGACATTAAAAGACACGAAGAGGGAGAGAAGCACTGGCCGCAAATGACTTATTTCTGTTTGCAATGTTTTGTCAAAGATATATATGGGGATATGATGTGTTCATTCTGCTTCATGCCTCTACCCGGCGATCCAAGGGCGCATTACCTGCAATGCGAACGTGTAAAAGCAAACACAAAGACGTTCGGTCGACAGGATCATCTCCTCGAACATCTCCAGAAGCACCATGGATTGCAGGACATGGGCGAGCGCACCAAGACTTGGAATATCTCAGTTGACAGTGACTGGCCACGCCAATGTGGTTTCTGTGGAGTCATTCTCGATTCATGGGATGAGAGGATGATGCATGTTGCCTGGCATTTTGAGAATGGGTTCAAGCTTAAGGATTGGAAGCTTCCATTTCTTGGACCCAAATTTACGAAGCCACCTGGTCCCTTCTTCCCCAACTATCAGAAGGATGAGGACGACAATGAGGACGACAATGATAACGACGATGGTTTCGGTGGAAACAGCGGTAATTCGAGCGGCAAGGTTTTCGGTTACGGAATGTCTACCGTTGCATCCCAAGAGACTCAGCATAGACAATCATCTTCATCCGAAGAGTATGGGTCATACTTCCAGAACATCCTAGCTCCCCCGAGCAGTTTGTAAGAGTATTGACAGAATATGCTTTTATGGTCGAATGGCCTTGTACCTGTGGGCTCTGTTCTTGGAGTTTTGAGAGCTGGGATGAGAGGGTTAAACATATCGCGGCCCACTTGGAAGGTGGAGCGAAGAAAGAACAGCACTTCTCCATTGCATGATAGCCGCAGTACTTTATGCAAACAACAGCGGCGTAAGAAATTAATAATTTGGGGCCTTCAGGTAAGGATTGAATATCACGATTATCATTATCATTCTGTCATGCCATGAATTCCATACACTCATCAATACACCCCAAACCCACCCTATACACAAACTTGTCCTCTTTCCCCTCCCAAGCCACCAATCACAACCAACCCTTAAAACAAATCCCCGTTTCCAGGAGGGCTAACTTCAATAATACCAACACCAGAAATAGTGTTCGCATCATGGACAATACTCTTATCCGTCTTTCCGTCCGCAGTGCTCAACACAACATACATGTCCCGTAGGAGGCAAGATACCGTTTCCGCCAGCAGGGAGTGGTCGAACTTGAAATCACCCGAGTTGCCTTGCGTTTCATAGACTGGGACGTAGTACTTGCCGAGACCAGAGAAGAGGGCAGCGTAGACGGGGGTGTTGTCCTTGATCAAGCCAGCCTTGAAGGCGCTCTGCTTGACGTGCGCGAATGTCACGGAGGAGGAGCCGGCAGTGTAGTAGTATTGTGATGGCTAGATGGCCGAGGCAGGGAAAGCCTTGAAGGGGAGAGGGGCAGCGCCTGGTGCGAAGGCGGTTATGAATTCAGCTGCCAAAGAGTAGACTTGGTTGAAGTCCCGTGGGGTGTGGAGCTGGTTGCTATGGCAACGGTTGTGTACACATATCTCGGGTTCTGGCAACCCTACCTTTTCTTCCCTCCTTAGATATCTATGAATACATGATTTCACCACACAATATCGTCTGATTCGAGGGCAGGGCGGTTTTTTATCGGCGATTATTTTAAGCGAGCTAATCATGATCGCGATTATGTAAGTAATCGATCGATCGATCGCGATTAAATCCTCACTGACTTTCAGGTCCCCATACTCTCTCCTCTTTTCTACTATACTTCGTGTAATAATTCTTTATAATTTCATACTCAAATATAGCTTCTAAAGTAGATTATCGCTTTTGACAAGCTTAATTCCTTAGGAATTAACTTAGTTGATTAATACTGCTTCTTATAGTAAGCAGCGCAGTACGGTCGATCGCGAGCGAGTGATGCTTTAGGGTATAAAGGCCTATAATGAATCACTAGACTCGCTTCTTTAGGGCTCGCGCTACTATGCTAATAGGGCAATTATAGGGGATAAGTATTATAAGCAATATCTTATTATAGGGCAAATACAAAGGCGGCGGGCATTGAAATCAAGTGATGCTTAAATGAGAGCTTAAAACACTAAAATCTCTATTATTTTAAGCTCTTATATAAAATCACTTTAATATAAGAAACTCTTAATTAAGGGCTTATAATATAGAGGAGAAGCAGCTCTATTATTATATATAAATTTTGAGAAAATTACACTTAAGGAATATTATTATTATAATAAAAGATAAGGAGTTGTGCATAGCCTTTATACCTCTAATCAATTCCGCCCGGTTTCAATGCCTGCCGCCTTCGTGGGCACTTTAATTATAATAGATTTAGTCGCGATTTATTATAAATTAGTAAGGGATATATAAATTAAGAGAATAAGTAAGTAAGATTAAGTATAA
>NXFV01001495.1:0-51777 GCA_002803225.1 Gamarada debralockiae | reverse complement strand
AAGCCCTATAAATGGCTTAAAGGGTATATTTTTAGTAGTTAATACCCTATATTTTTAGGCCTTACACGCTAGAATTATAGGCATTAGGATTCTGCCGCGTTTCGCCGCCCGATTATCGATCGTAACCACTCTGTACGGGGACAAAAAAAAGTGGCCGATTTTTGGCGCCTCGCTCTTATAGACACCCTTACTTTAGTCAGAACAAACTTCATCAAAGCCCTATGGAAATTGATAAAATTCAATTTTGGAGCTTTTAAGAAACTAGACTATTTATATATTAAATTTCAAAAATTTCAATTGAGGTTCAGTCGTTGTTCTTTAAGCTTGGAAGTAGATATAGTTTTGATGGGGTGTGCCAAAAATCGGCCGCTTTTTTCGTCCCTGTAGAGCCACTCAATCGCAAATCGATCGCTAATCGGCGATCGATCGCCGATTAGTCCGATTATCGACCGCACTGGGGAAGGGAGATTCGCCGAGAGCGGCGCGAATGTAGGAACTGTGGCGGGACTCGACGGTCAGGATGGAGCCGGCGATGGGACGTATGCTTTGTTTGCAATAGCTGCCGCAGCTCCGAGATAGGTGGAGACTCCGACACATTCGAGGACAGAAGAGAGCGCGACGAAGGATTTAGTGTCTGTGGAGGGGAAGCTGTAGGTAGCTTCTTTGACGGCGGCAGCTCCAAGAGCACCAGAGAGGCAAGAGACGTGAGTCTGTTGTTCAATTGGCTTCCCTCCTCTTTCCAATTACGAATGAGACCGACCTATTCATCATAGTAGATCTCTTGAAAGTTCTCGTAGAATTGGTCTGGGAAACCAGCAGCGACGAAGTCAGCATGAGTGCAATTGGAAGACCCTCGTAGAACTTTTGCTCCAGGTAATTGAGGGTGAGAGCGTAGTTGAGGATCGTGGTGTCGCCTCCTGGGGGAGCGATGAAGTCCATTGCGACGGCCTGGCGCTCTTCGATAGGGGCAGCCGCCACGAAACTGGCAGCAGCCAGGGCTAGGATGAGAGATGAGAGATGGATAACGCATTTTGATGGTTATGAACGATCGTGGACTGAGGATGAATAGAGGAGCGTTTGGAAGAGAAAGAGGAACTAGAGATAGAAATGGGAACGGCTGAGATATAGGAAAGCTAATACATGAGAGGAGAAGTAGCTGTGCAGCGGAGATCAAGAAACTCAATTGTAATGATGATGACTTGCTTGCATCCGGATTTCTTCTCCTGCGCAAGTGACACGATCGTTCTCATCTATCTCGCAACTTGCGCAGAGAGTTCTACCCTGCTCTGAAGAGGTTTCGTTCCGGTTCGTACAAGAAAGAAGGAAGACTATTTCCACTCCCCGAAGAAGACAAGACCTAATTGGGTCAAGAGACATGGTCTCGGACCTAACGAGAGCAGCGATAGCTTAAACCCTGCATAAGGGCTTACATTTCGAGCTCCTTTCCCTGTCGCGTCTTTGACAAACAATCCCATCATTGGATTCATCGTGACAGTTGACATCGATAACCTCATAGTGACGCAGTGGCTCCCGCGATCTAACCACAACTTGCCGCTAAGCAAATCGCAGCCGCCTCTACCAAACTCAACCGTCCGTCCACCCAATCAACTCATCCCAAATATCCACGAACAGTGAGCGAACCATGCAGTCTCTCACGAACTTTGTCAGTTCTGGATCCCATCTTTCCTGTTCCAGTAATACAGATCACTAAGCTTTGACTTTAACCTTACGCTAGATGTGCTACTGTGCCCCGTCAGCCTTGGGGAATCGACGCGCTAGTTCGGATTGCGTGGATCTGAGTTTGGAGGCGGGTATCTAGATCTGGGCGATAGAGTTGAAGATTGGGGAGTCCGAATCCGATGGAATTGGAAGGCGCTTTCCTACGTCTGCCCTTGATTTTGCTTTTGTAATATAAATGACTTGAATTGAATTTTGAAATTGTGGGTCTCATTTGGTCAGTGTGTACTGCCTGGATTTCGATTTTGCCATCCCACAGAGATCAGAGTGGATATCTTGAGCTGGAAAGTTCGGATGATGAGATGAGCTGATCTGTTCAAAAAGATAATTTTACAAGCGGGGCAGCTTCATCCTTCATATGAATAGCTTCTCGTCGCTCGTATCATATTTCTTGGATTACAGCATACATACATCAGTAGTATAGTTTCCAATGGACCAGCTGATGCAATTCGAAGCAACAAATCACACGGTCTCAATGTACCTCCGTACCTCCCTGCCCAAAGTCAGCACAGCACCTCATCATGACATCACACGCAGCAGGAGTAAACTTACCAATCCGTGACAGCTTCATCCCACAATCGAATCTCATGTTCTCTCGTTCCACCATAATGCTCCACAAACTCATCACCGAAAACCTCCCTCGCTACACTCTCAGGTCTCATAAATCTCTCCGTTGCTTCTTTCAAACTCTTCGCTAGTCGAACGCCCGGATCAGCCTGTCCGCCAACATCTTGCCCTTTTCCAAGCGGTGGCTGCTTGATCTCAAGTTTCTTCTCGACACCCCTCCATCCCAACGCCAGGATCGCAGCAAGAACATAGAATGGGTTTGCATCAGCGCCAGGCACACGGACCTCGAATCGCGTTGCGCCAGGTTTTGACGTAGGTGGTGCGATGAGTCGAATTGAGGCTGCGCGATGCTCAAGTCCCCAGGAAACGGTTACTGGTGCCCAGAAATTCTCTACCAGGCGTTTGTATGAATTGACGGTGGGCGCAACAAGTGGCATGATGTCTGGAAGTCCTTCCAGCAGCCCGGCCAGGAAATGTCTACCCATGTCTGAAAGGTTTGCAATATCTTCCCATTCTGCCTCGGTGTCTTTCTTTTCGCGGAAGAAGAGATTCTTTCCATCTTTGTCGACTATTGAAATATGCATGTGCCCGCTGTTTCCTGGAAGACCTTGTCTTGGTTTGGCCATGAAGCATGGTGTAATTCCGTATTGTGTCGCGACTGATTTAACCACATATCTGCGCCTCAGTTAGATCGAACAGAGGCTCTCCGACACTCGGATTCTTACTTGAACAATCCAGCTTTGTCTGCCATTTGCGCCACCTCTCCAAAGGACAACGCAGCCTCAAAAACGCCAGGCCCACTCTCTGTATGCCAACCTTCTATTCCACAATTGAACTTCTCGCACGCATCAAATATGCCATAGTAATATTCCTTGTTATGTACAGTCCGTGTCAAGCTGTATCCGAACATGCCTTCGGTCAAAGATGGTAGGGTGTTGACGGGGTTATTTTGTAGGAAGGTAGCAGTCGAAGAGGTGTTGCGTTCTGAGATGGGCGCATGAGGATTGTTCGCAGGTGCTTTGAATTGGTAGAATTCGTATTCAGCTATGTGAGAGCTCACGGTCAGCAAGGCCCAGGTTATAGTGGCGGAGAGTCTTACCTCCAGCCATGGCACCAAGTCCCTCCGCATGCAATCTCTCTACAACAGTCTTTAGGATTCCTCTCGGGCAAACACTGACAGGCTCCATGGTATCTGGATCAAAGAAGCTGACTAGAAAAAATGGCACATCGTCCTCCCAGGGTATTCTCCTGAAGCTGCTGAGATCTGGAATGGCGATAAGATCATGGTATCCATTCTCCGCATTGCTGATCTTCAATTCCCTGAAATATGTCTGATCGTGCATGTCCCATCCAAAGATCACAGAGCAGAACCCGAAGCCTTCTTTCGCAATTCCCAAGAATTTCTTCTTGGAGATTAACTTGCCTCGCAATTGGCCGTCCACATCGACACCTGCGAGCTTGACCTTGGTATCATCTGCTAGAAGGGACGGAAGCGACTCCAGGGAGATCTCTTCCTTCTTCTTGTCTGGCATTGTGAGGGGAGCTGCGGAAAACTTGTGAGAGAAATTACTTGGTAGCGAACCGTGGGATTGCAGCGCTTTCTAGAATTCTAACTTCTAGAGTGTTGAAGAAGCAATTGGGAGCCTTTGGTCCTGGCTCTGCGAGCTTCAGGAGATCTCTCTGTCGAAGCAATTATCTCCTGTCGTGCAAGTAGGATGTTCTTGGAAAGAAGGCCCATCAGGAGAAGGTGCTGCGATAAGAGTTACCGAACCGAGGGTTGGAATTTCAAGCAAGCTGCCCCTGTAAAATGTCCGCCATCAGCCAATCGGCGGGGGTGTTTCAAGCCGGCAGGGCGGAATGTGGCATGACAATCGTCATCGGAATCTTTGAGTAACAGCCAATGCGACAAGCCCGTCGTATCGCAGTGCTATCACAAAGTCCTAGGTACCTTGGACTTGGTACTGCACTTCATTCGATCGCTCCCTTGTATCGACGTTCTGGTGGGAGAAATCCTGTTGAAATTGAGTCGGTGGCCGAAAATAGCACCTCGGGCTGTTGATACGATTTTGGGCATCGAATCCTTTCCTTCAAAGCCCCTTGGACGCGTGACCCCGCGGCGCGTCCTGCGACGGGAGTCCACAGCTGTAATGCCATAATCGCGGATACCGTTACGTTTGAGCGTTTCTTTGACACATCGCCACCTTAAGAACCACCAGCTCTGGAACCACAACCGTCCAGTAATCAGCCTAATGATGACTCGTGATTTACCCTTTGGTGATGGATGAGCGGTCAAGGAACGTTTAGGTTTGTTGGGTCGTGCCACAAGTGCCACAGTGCCTCTTTCGGGAGAGCTTAGATAAGGCCAGCAAATCCACCGTTGTCGGACCCTTAGATGAGCAAGAATAGCCCTACACACCTTTTTTGCTGTTATGTCATCAATATAATATTTTGCCATCTTCTCCTCAGTTGACCTCTTCAAAAGCACTTGCATCTTTCTTGATTCTTTCCTACAAGAATTGACGCTTATTGCCTTTGTCGCAAGATTTCTGTAAGTGATTCTCGACTACATCATCGTCTGCATAACGCCTATCATAAGCGAGACATACCTTCTGATTTATTTCTTTGTTGACTTCAATGAATTTGGGTGAACAGGTTGCTGATTTTCATTTTCAGACCTTCTTCATCGTCTTCCAAAATTCAACATGTCACACACTCCTCTAACCCCGCAGGAGAGCTCTCGTAGCAGCAGCGCCACGGGCAAAGTCCATACCATCAACAGCTTTGGTATGGGAAGACTCCATGGCAAGAACGCTATTGTCACTGGAGCAGCTGGGTGAGTACAAAACTTCAGTCATTATCAAAACATGCCATGTATATCTTTTTCAAGGACCTCAAGTGCCGTTCTCAGCAAGAAATATCACAAGATTAGGGAGTCTTCCCCGCCAGCTTTCACGTGACCTTTGTGCGGCCTCAAGCCAGGGGGTTCTTCCTGCAGGGGTGAAGCTCTAAAGTATCTGCAGCTATCATGGATTTTCTTCTCCATATCTCTCCTACTTCTACTGTGTTGAGATACTTCATATGCCAATTGCTGACTCACGTAATCATCTAGCGGCATCGGTCTTGAAACATGCATTCTCTTCGCCAAAGAAGGCGCCAACGTCCTCATGGCCGATATTTCCAAGCCCGCTCTTGATAAAGCCTCCGCCAAGCTCAAACAACTCGTTCCATCCGCCCACAAAGTTGACATCCAAGTAAGTCTACAACAACCCAACCCCAAAACCGACACACAGTGTCCCCTATCTCCTGCGATCTGTTAACAAAACCAGGTCTGCGATGTCTCCAAAGAAGACGATGTCAAAACTCTAGTCGACCATCTCGACGCCTGGGGTGGTGTTGATATCATGTTCAACAATGCAGGCATAATGCACGCAGATGACGCCGACGCCATCGACACCCCTGAGAAGATCTGGGATCTGACCCAAGCCATCAACGTAAAGGGCGTCTGGTTCGGTTCCAAGCATGCCGTCATTTCCATGCGCAAGCACAACAAGACCAAAGGCTCCATCATCAACACTGCTTCCGTTGTCGCTTTGGTCGGTTCCGCTACTCCGCAACTTGCTTACACGGCTTCCAAAGGCGCGGTTCTTGCGATGACGAGGGAATTGGCGATCGTGCATGCGAGGGAGGGATTCAGATTCAATTCGCTGTGTCCTGCGCCTTTGAATACGCCGCTTTTGCAGGATTGGTTGGGTGATGATCAGCCGAAGAGACATAGACGCGAGATCCATTTCCCCAGTGGTAGATTTGGTGAGGCTATTGAGCAGGCGCAGGCGGTGTTGTTTTTGGCGAGTGATGAGGCGAGCTTTATTAATGGGCAGGTATGTATCTTCTGTGGTACAAGATCCGAGGGAGATAACACTTGCTGATATTGAAACAGGACTTCGTCGTCGATGGCGGCATGACAAAGGCCTATGTTACTCCTGAAGGACCTCCACTTGCTGCACCAAAGAATAACGCTCTTCTGTCCGAGCAGGTCGATGCTATTCGCGGCACTGGTATCTAGGCCACTTTTATCAGATACGATCCGAAGGTTTCCTAGGGAGAAGATTCATATTGAGCGGCTTAGCGTTGCTTTCAGCTCATAGACCTACTTGCTTTCCACTTTAACACGTGATCGATACTTCTCAGTGGCGTTTGGGAACTGCTTAGATAGTGTAGATAGCTTTGCTTGCACTGCGAAAGAATAAACTCATAAAAGCATCTCAATCGTTCAAGATATGTCAGAAATTAGAGTGACTTAATCTCCAACCCCTATGACCAAGTTTAAATCGCTCAATTGATTTGAACGATTGAAATGTGAAGGACATGGAGAGACCACGTGTTGTCGTCCAACTAATGGAACTAAATGAGATTGATCTGGGGAGGAAGAGAAGAGTAACAATTAATTTACTGTCTCAAATTAATTTGGACTGTAGATAGTAGATCGATGCAACAAAAACTGTCCAGGTAAATATTTTATGTCAGCACGTGACTATGCCCTGGTCGCTGTCTGGTCGCTGTCGCTACCCCTGGATCGTCCGAATTCTCTCTCTCGAAGCCTCACTTTCGCGAATTCACTCATGCCGTGTAGTGAATATGATACGCTCGCCGAAATAGAAATAATGCCTAACTCATTTCTTCCACAATCTTCCTCCCTACAACGTCGTCCTCCATCACGACAACTACAACAGCAACGATGGATACCGATGCGGTAAGTTCAACTCTGTTCTTTTAAATATTTGTCATGGAATATCTGGACTTGACCTTGTAGTGGAGTTTTCTTGTCACAAATGGGGTTGTCGCTTTGGGGCATCGTCTTTTTGGCAGTGAGCATGCTAACTGGTAAACAAACAGTTGCAAAGGGACAATGAATCGAGATAGTGCCATGGTTACGAACTTGACTGGTCATTTCGTTTAGGCTGTTTGCAGAGATATCCCAAACTGTCCAGTTGGTAGATCCGCTAGAAAAGGGGCCTACGTTGGGTTCGCTGAATTCCGTTGAGTTGAGAACTGCAGCGGGAGTGACTGAGAGCAAAGTTCCGTTGCCATAACCCGGGATTTTCCCGTGGTACACACCTCCTGGAGGGATTTTGATGTTATATGAAACCTGATATCATTAATACGGAATCAACAGATGAGCACCTGAAACAAGTCACCAGATCATACGCAAGACCGGCTGCAGTAATAGTTAACAACCTAGACCTGCAGAACCCGAGAGGTTTGGCTTGAATGACTTACGGTTGTCCCATTCCGCTGGCACTCCTTGACCGGATTCCGGGCCAATTGCCAAGTCAATGACAAGGCCATTGTCCTTTGTTGCTTGTGCAGCCGCATGCAGGATCTTATTATAAGCAGGCGTGCCAAAACCATAAATACTCCAATCAGGTACTGGGGTTCCCATCTGCCCGCCGTACTATCTGCAATTAGCACTATCAGGATGTCAGACTTCGGAAACATCTTACTAGGTAGTAATTGCAAAGCTCAATGCCACCGGCTCCTATCGACCCAATATGTTGATATCGGCTGCAATCCCAGCGGGATCTATGCTTGCATCCGGAAGCCTATATTGATTGAGATTCCGTTTTAAATGCATAGATACATTCCAATGTACCAATATCTGAACTTTGGCCTGACATCGGCGGCAGGATTTTGGAATGTGCCTGGATTTGCCGTAGACTGTTCGTGTTCAGGAGCGACTGAAATCACAGACGCAGGGATTAGAGACGCAAGGAGAAGAACGACAATATCAAGTGTAGCAATCATCGCTAATCGTGGTAGAATGGAATCTGTTTGCTATCAGATTGAGCTGTCAGAGTCTAAACAAGGACGAATGAGTGAACTTTGAGTGCTGTATAGTACAGGCTTTCCCTGCTCTCGCGGACCTTCGGGAGATGTATGTTGGCCCCGCATCTCGTTAACTCAGGTTAATAATTAATGTCCTATTTCTAGGTTTCGAAGCAGTGAACATATTAAGTAGGCATGTTCAAAAGAAGATGACTTCGTACAGCATCGTATTGACCGTATATAGACGAGTCGGTACGAGCTGCGGCCCATCCACCAAACGCAGTATATTTCGCTCTTAACTCCACCGACTTCGGTCTATTTTCGCTTTCGGTACCTTTTGTGCTGTTTCCATAGTCCATACTGAAAGATGAAAATGCGGGGTTGAGATTCTGTTTGCCACTATTCTTTAACGCGATTGGGCACCCCGGAGTATGGCCGAGAATGGTCTGTACGGAAGTTAGAATATCATACAGTGGGTAAAAATTAGCGTCACTCTTATTTTTAAGGTTATGACCCATATTTTACCCCACCCTTCGCTTGATATCCCCGCCCCCGCACCTGTAAATTGTTTACCTCCCTGTTACGGGCCGGTTCTCCTTCACGTCATCCAAAGCATCCAAAGCACGAAGCTTGTCCCGTACTGTAAACTCCGAGACCTGGGATGATCAGGTCCGACGACTTTCTCATACGTCCCTTTGCAAACAGATACAATTAACCATTTACCCCACGTCACCTTGGTTGATGCATCCGTTATCCCGTAAAAGATGGTCTTAAAATCTTTATAGGCCCCTGGAATTATTGACTTGGATTTCTTTGAAAAGGTGATTTCCACTAAGGCGGCTTTTTGATAAAGCGCAGTAAGGTCAATGGAAGATCCACTGTTGGATCCACCATATCCCACTCCTCACTCCTTACTCCCCGTAAACCCCATCCTTCCCTATTGATATCGTCGGCAGCCTCGCCTAATCCTTCACTCAACGTTTCCTCATTCATTCTTCGGAACTACATGCTGGCCCTCGTCCTCCTCTACATCTAAAAAACGTGGCCCGCTGCCGCAACTAGAATGATCTCCCCTCCCCAATCTCATGCCTGCCATTGAATGATACGCAGGTTTGACTTATTTGGTATCTTACTCGCTAATGGATTGAAAGTAGAAGGATTGTGGATACAGTTAGGGTCATACGGGCACTATTGGAGCGTTGGGAAGTATGGAAGAGATGAGGAATGAGGATGGTGAGGAGAGGTCTGGTGCTGGGGAGGCAGCCGGAAATGACACCGATATGGACTTCGACTGATGTGATGGATAAGAGGATAGCTGCTTCCCCTGTCAAGTGTTAGAAAAGGTTGGCAGAGGGGAAAACATGAGGATGCGGATGATAGAAGGTTACAGTCACTAAGAAAGGAAACGGCTGAACAAACAACAACTACGCAAACACTAAAATAAACCATTAGTCTTTGCATACATGCCCCGCCACCTTGATTGAACTGATGCCTCCCGTTCACCAATACGGGCGATTGAGCAATCGGGCCTTCCCTGAATCCGAGGGCAAAGTCATCAATGTCTGCACAGCTCGTGGGATCAAAATTGTACGAGGAAGTACCATGCGAACCTCCACGTGGGCGAACGGATCCTGTGGGGATGACATCTTAGCCTAAATATCTTTCCCACACGGCGCTGTCTCCGAAGGTTTTCTCCGCTGCAAGGTTGTTAATGTAGGTAGAGGTCAAGATCATGCATATCCTAAGATTTCGGGCATCACCTGACCGGGGGCGCTCGAACCAGACCCCCCTACCACCGCACCTCAACCCCTCTGGCCCGTAGCGCATACACTGGGCATTAAATTTTAATTCAATTAGTTCCAGATCGGGACAGATTTCCTCCCCAAGAGACCTCTGGCAGCTAGGTAGAGCTTAGCGAAGGCAGCTGAGCGGCCGGAGAAGTGAGTGGATATCAGCGATAGCTTCTACGAAGGTAAGTGGCTATAATACTAGTGGACCCCTTGGCACCTGTAGATCCCCATTCTGTGCTATATGAGTCCCTTCGGGAACCGAGAAACAGGGGCGAATACTTTGGTATGAATGGGGTCAAGATGAGGTCACGGCCTCGTGGCCTCGTAACCTCGTACTCTTGTACCTGAAAGAGGTTGTATATACGCAAGCGGTCGGGGGCTAGCTCGCTTAGTTGCAATACTCGGTGGAACAACCTCAAAGTGGATAATCTGAGAGGATTCTCCTCTCCACCAGCTCTCATGCGTGTAAAGTCAACAGTCTCTTCTAACCACCCTTGGCTTATGTGTTTTACACTGTGCATTGCCACTCACACGGCAAGCTTGTATCCTCGTAGTACTCGCGTTCTGGGAGAGGAGAGCCCGAGAGTTTCAATCTCCGCTATTCTTGTTGACTATCCTGAATGCTTATAATTGTCTTAGTCTCAGACATTAGATATGGAAGCTGCTCTCTATGCGACAGAGCCTTCCAGGACACGGCCATGACCTTGAATTTAAACATCATGGGGAATATACTTCATTTGGCAGCTGTCCTTTTACTTTTGCTTTCGCTTGCAGGAAGCTCAACCTTTACCTACGCGTCAGAATGTCTACCCGCGTACACAACGACCTACTCATCACTTGGCTGCTACTCACAGGGCTCAACACCGACCCTTTCTGGTCTGCATATAATTGTAGTGAAGGATGCCCAGGCTTGTGCTGGAATGTGTGGGTTGGCTGGATACTCGTTCAGTGGCGTTCAACCTCTATTAGAACAAGCTGGTTTGGCACAGGCAACGTAAGGCCTCCTCTCTACCAGTCAATGTTACTTGTTAACGCAGACACCTAACTAGGCAATGTTATTGTGGCAATGAGATATCCCGGTCAGCCACCATACAGCCAAATGCCTCTTGCTTGTTCACTTGCCCTAGGTCTCTGGGCTTTTGTATAGGAAATGCGAGCACGTGGGTCACTCCTAGAAAGAAAGAAAGAAAATAACAGAGAATCCGACTGATATCTACAGGATATCGATTTCCAAACTTTTTAACCCCGTCACCAACCCCAGCGTGCAGGCGGCGCGTGGACTTCCAGATTGCTCGCGTCAACCTCTGTGCTCGAATCCTATATGTGACGCATCCCTCAGTGACGAAGACCGCGTTGCAGGTCTCCTTAAAAGCATGACGCTAAAAGAAAAAGTCCTCAACATGCAGCATAATGCCTTTGGGTCCAAAAGACTGGGACTGCCAGCATACCAATGGTGGAATGAAGCGCTTCACGGAGTCGCAAACGGCTTCCTGTACCATTTCAATACGCCATTAGGCACGCCTTTTAGTTATGCAACAAGCTTCCCGATGCCAATTCTTACCAGTGCCGCGTTTAACGACGAATTGGTTCACAGTGTAGCTACAGTTGTTGGTCGGGAAGGACGCGCTTTTGCCAACTATGGGCAAGCGGGGTTGGACTTTTGGACGCCCAACATCAACCCTTTTAGGGATCCTCGTTGGGGACGAGGGGCAGAGACGCCGGGAGAAGATCCTTATCGCCTTCAAAGATACACGTATAATCTCATCACAGGGCTCCAGGGCGGGGTGGATCCGGACACTCCCCTAGTCATCGCGACTTGCAAGCACTTTGCGGCCTACGACATCGAAACAAATCGCGACTCCATTGATGTGGAACCAACCGCACAAGATCTGGCCGCATACTACCTACCCTCGTTCAAGACCTGTACTCGAGACGCCAAAGTTGGTGCGGTCATGTGCTCGTACAACGCTGTGAATGGCATTCCCGCGTGCGCCAGCCGCTACCTCTTGCAGAATGTACTTCGAGAGCACTGGAGCTGGTCGAAGTCATATCAATGGGTTACTTCTGACTGTTCTGCCCTTACCGATATTGACACAGCACACCACTATACTTCAATCCTGCTCGATGCTGCGGCGGTAGCTATGAATGCGGGAACTGACCTGGCATGCGAATTTGCTGCCAATAATGTGACCTTGGGAATCGCGGTCACGCAAAACACTATTACTGAAGCAACAGTGGACAAGTCATTCTCTCGCTTGTACACGTCCTTAGTTCGTGCGGGCTGGTTCGATTCTAGTCATGCATTTTCTTCCCTGGGCTGGGCCGATGTTGGGACCACTGGTGCGCAGCAGTTGGCTTACGAGGCTGCGGTTCAGGGCATGACACTCCTCAAAAACGACGGCACTCTGCCGCTCCCAAATAGTGTTTCGAATGTTGCAGTTATCGGTCCTTGGGCCAACGCCACACAGCAAATGTTGGGCAATTACAATGGGATACCGGCGTTCATAGTCAGCCCCTTGGCTGCGTTTCAGAAGGGATGGTCAAAGGTTACATACGCCTTGGGTACGCCGATGAGGAGCTACAACAGTACTGGATTTGACGTGGCACTTTCAGTCGCATCCTCTGCTGACTACATTGTCTATTGCGGTGGGATTGACACCTCCATTGAGGTCGAAGGTCTGGACAGGACAAACATTACGTGGCCAGAAAACCAACTTGACCTCATCGGCCAACTGGCAGCACTCAAGAAGCCTCTGGTGGTGGTGCAGTTTGGAGGGGGACAGCTCGATGACGCCTCCCTCCTCAGCAACCCTGGAGTCGGCGCCATTGTCTGGGCAGGTTACCCCGGCCAATCTGGCGGTGATGCTGTGAGAGACATCTTGGATGGGACGCGATCTGTTGCCGGTCGCCTCCCCATTACTCAGTACCCCGGAAACTATACCGACAACTTCAGCATGCTTGATATGGCTTTGCGTCCGAATGCCTCTACCAGCAACACTGGAAGGACATATATGTGGTATCCGACGCCTGTCCTTCCATTTGGATATGGGCTGCATTACACCAACTTCAACGTAAGCTGGAAGTTCAAGGCAAAAGAACGGTACTATATAGACCAAATTCTATCTGACTGTGGAGAAGTAGACGAGTCTGGGTTAATCGAGACCGCCACTTTTGCGACTGTTGCCGTTAGTGTGAAGAACACTGGTCGTTTGAGCTCGGACTTTGTTGGTTTGCTCTTCATCTCTACCAAAAATGCTGGTCCAGCTCCATACCCGTTGAAAGCCCTTGCTTCATACAGTCGCCTGTTCGATATACCTGCCGGGGAAACCAAGATCCTGTCCCTGCCGCTCGAAGTGGGGTCTCTAGCGCGAGTTGATTTGGATGGCAACTTTGTCATATATCCGGGCGACTACCTACTTACGCTTGATTTTGATGTGGCTCTCTCTTTCAACTTCACTTTAACTGGCGAAGCAACCACGATTGAGAAGTCTCCAGTTATCGACGCTTCCCCGGTGGCCATATCATATCTAGGCTGCTTCGCGGATTCTAAAGCAGCGCCGCTCCTGGGTGGTACTGTCCTTAGCCTCAAGGATACTAATACCCCGCAAGTTTGCGCCAACAGATGCCACTCGGTCGGATTTAATATCTCTGGTGTGGAAGGCGGATGGTGAGTTTCCTCGAAAGTGACTGGTCCTAGACTAACCTTGGTTTTCTCAGGCAATGCTACTGTGCTCCATCGCTGGCAAGCAACGCCACCTTCAGTGACGATTCTAGATGCAGCTCTCCTTGCCCTGGAAATGGCTTAGAGACTTGTGGCGGGACAGGATTGTAAGTGCCGTCGGAGCATTGCGCTGTCTTTTGCTAATAATTTAGTATAAACGTTTATAATGCTACCCCGGCGGTGTTCATTCAGCCTCCATCTTAATCTCTTTCAAATTCTCAAAGCAAGCTGGATTAAGTCTCGAATTAGCATTGAAAAGATCATAAAACATGGCGTATCGTTGTCCTTACTGGGGTGCAGAAAGTCGTTTGATACTTCGGGAGTACATTCTATCCGTTCCTTAGCACGTGCTGGCGTCGAAATATGATCCCAAAGAGCTTCTATACAGCGTCAATTCGACGCTTCCATATAGGCTTGCCTTTCTTTGGTGTACCTTTTAGTGCTCTCGCAACGCGCTTAGCCTTTAGAGGCTTGTTGTTTGTGAAGGCGTCTGCAATGAGGCTAACCACGTAACTAACGCAACAATGTTTAGGCTCATTTGCACTCCATATAATTATGCTTCGTTACCAAAATCCAACGAGATCTCTCTCTCAAAGCTGTCTCATTTCCTGGTGTATTATCCATCATACAATAACCTAATAGCTAAGATATTCCGCAGCACTCAAACAAGTGAATAACGAGCTGTGCTATATAAACACTAGCGTGTGAGCCATACAGTGGTCTTAGCCCTAGAAGGACTGTGCGAGCTAAAAAAAAAAAATAAAAAATAAAAGGAGTGACATACAATCCCTAGGAAGGCGTACTTATTCGGAGAGGTCCATAAATCAAAAGATAAACGAATAGCTGTACTACAAGACTGGAGCATGCCAATCAAAATCACCCGACCGGCTAAAAAGCTAGCCACTAGGCCACTTGATGGTAAAGAGCCTGAGGAAAGTAATCTTAACTAATTGGCCCTGCACTAAAGGAGCAGTTGATAAGCGTATTGCTTCTTTTGGTTGACTATCTTTCGTCAGCTTATGGATATGGCCTTTGAAATGCTTTGATACGCTGCAAGGACATGCTTGACGGCGTCATCTGGGCCTGAAAATTCGGGGTACAATATTATCCGCTTCATCTAAAGTAGCATATCTCGCATATGTTTATTCAAGGTTAAGAGACATGAGATGGGGCGAGTAAGTAATAGTAGTGTCAACTACATGACGGCATTCCAGACTATCGTGAAGCAGTCAGGCTGCTCTGCATATGAGGTTTGCATGTGGTGTCCGTCGTATATCGTACCCGCCGCTCGTATTCGAACGCCAGAGACCTCTGCCCATGCTCGGCTCTTCTCTGGCGTTATTATAGGTTAAAATCGCGTTTTGAAGCTAAGTGATGCTCGGTTCTTGCTTGCGCAGGACCGACTCTACGCCATAATTCCGAGGGATTCTATCCGATCTACTACGCACTGCATGCGGAGTACGTGGTGACCCCGCGCTGTGCGGGGTAGCTCTGCATCGTTTGTGGAATGGGGCAGTGAATCCGATTCTGGCGACTGATGTTAGTGACCGTGGCTAACCAGTTAGAGAAAGAAAATACGAAATACGAGCACGAACGGCTTCATATTGCATGTCATTGTAATTCGTGGATTAGAGAAATCATCAATAAATGAAATGCGATGCGCCGCATCTGTTTAACTTCGATCATAAATCGGGCCGAGAGCAACGAGAAAAGTTCGAATTGCTAGTGCAGAAGTCCTACCACTTCGTCATGTTGTGGACGCTCGGCTGAGAAGAAGCCTTGGGGCCAGAATACACTGGGCTAAGTTGATGTGAATGTTTCTGACGGTATGGGAATATTTAATCCATGCCCTCCCAGTAAAAATACCAAGTGCATAAACTTCTATCCCCTCCTGATATCCAGGAAGAGCCAGTTGCCGCCAACATGTCTACTCTCTTAAATATTGCCCTCTTCGTTCTTGCCACTCCCTTCACAGCGCTGGTCCAGGGGGTAGGTTTCGAGCCTTACGCTGCTTCATCCAATCGAACATTGTCCCTCGGTGAGTTGCAGATACGCATGATTAGCTCAATACTAACAGACTCATGCCAGAGGTCGCAATAGAGAAAGCCAATGCCTTCATCGCACAGCTTAATGTAACAGAGAAAGTAGCGATAGTCACAGGGGCGGGTGGAAGCTGTATCGGGAACATCGCACCTATCCCCAGACTTAAGTTTTCGGGACTTTGCCTTTCAGATGGTCCGTCTGGAGTCAACCGCAACGATCTAGTCAGTGTATTTCCAGCAGGGTTAACAGCCGCAGCTTCCTGGGATAAAACCCTTGTATACCGACGAGGATTTGCTATGGGTTCTGAGTTCAAAGCGAAAGGTGTCCACATAGGCTTGGGGTAAGCACACTCTTATTTCAGACTTGTATACATATATATAATCCGGCGCATAGCTAACAAAGTTGTAGTCCTGTCGCAGGACCACTTGGACGACATGGATTGGGAGGCCGCAACTGGGAAGGATTTTCTCCAGACCCTTACCTGACTGGATGGATGATGGAATCTTCAATCCGCGGTATGCAAGATGCTGGAGTCCAGTCGTGCTCCAAGCATTTTGTGGGAAATGAGCAAGAAACGCAGAGAACCAATACCGTCTCCTCAAATGGGGCCAGCATCGACGCTATATCCTCGAATATTGACGACTGTACAATGCACGAACTGTATCTCTGGCCGTTCTACGATGCAGTCAAGGCGGGAACTGCTTCAGTTATGTGCAGTTATAACCGACTCAATGAAACCTACGCTTGCGAGAACTCCTCCCTTCTAAATGGAATTCTGAAGGGAGAACTGGGATTTGAAGGTTACGTCATGTCAGATTGGTTCGCAACCCATTCTGGAGTGGCCTCAATCAACGGTGGTTTGGATATGACCATGCCAGGTTCTACAGATCAAGCTTCGTATGGTATTGGTGGGGTCGCCAACAGTTTCTTTGGGGGCAATCTTACTGCGGCCGTCAACAATGGAAGCGTTTCTATGACACGACTCGATGACATGATTCGACGCGTTATGCTACCTTACTACTTCCTTGGTCAAGATAAAAACTATCCTACCATGGATCCCTCCACGATCGCTATCCTTGCCGCCACTTATCTATCAGGTAATTCAAACATACCTGCGCGAGATGTTCGAGGGAATCATGCAGGCCTAATTCGCGAGTTGGGTTCTGCTGGGACTGTTCTCCTGAAAAATATTAACTCCACACTTCCACTCCGCTCTCCCAAGAACATTGGAGTTTTCGGCAATGATGCTCCTGACCCTACCGAGGGTCTCACCCAGGTGACAGACTACGATGAGTGGGGATTCAACTTTGGCACCCTTGATATTGGAGGCGGATCTGGTACGGTTCGTCACACAAATCTTGTGTCCCCTCTCGAAGCCATCAAAGCTCGCGCAAGGCGAACAGGGGCGAGAGTGCAATATGTTACCGATAATGCCATTATTGCCGCCAATGATTTTAGCACTATCTATCCCACACCTGATGTGTGTCTCGTATTCTTGAAGACATACGCCGAAGAAGGTGCAGACCGTACAGCTTATGACGCGCATTGGAACTCGACCCTCGTCGTGGAGAATGTCGCCAGGAGGTGCCCAAATACCGTTGTTGTTACTCACTCTGGGGGAATAAACACAATGCCATGGGCTCAGAATAAAAATGTTACAGCCATTCTAGCCGCCCATTTTCCTGGAGAAGAGACCGGCAATTCAATTGTTGATATCCTGTGGGGTGACGTGAATCCTTCGGGGAGGCTTCCCTATACGATTCCTGTCCATGCGGCCGATTATGATATTCCAATTGTCAACCTCACGAATGTAACTAATCCTGGTTCATGGCAATCAAACTTCACTGAGGGTCAGCTCATAGATTATCGGCATTTTGACGCCCGAGCCATAACCCCCTTGTACGAGTTTGGCTATGGTCTTAGCTACACGAACTTCAGTCTGCACCATAACATATCCGCGTCCGCGCTAGTCCCTAATCCCACCAGAACACCAAATCTGCTTTTAAAAACGGCTCCAGGAGGAAACCCCGATCTGTGGACTCGACTTGCGACCCTAGAGACAGAAGTCTCGAACACGGGAGCCGTGGCGGGATCAACCGTTGTGCAACTATACATCTCGCTTCCACAAGATGCAGTACCTGCGGGTACACCTCTGAAAGTTCTCCGCGGGTTTGAAAAGATACACCTTAATCCGGGTGAGAACCAAAAGGTCACTTTCTTTCTTACACGACGTGATCTAAGTTATTGGGATACGGCTGCACAAGCATGGGCTCTCCCAACGGGAAACATTACGTTTCAAACTGGGTTCAGTTCCAAGAACGTTATACAGTCAACAACATTGTCAATGCGCGAGTAGATTTTGCCCACGCGACGAGAGCCTAATACATATTCCATAATCCATCTAACTCGGATTTATTTACCTGCCTGCTGATTGGTTCCCGTACCGAATCTTCAGCCTCCCACCCCCTTGTGAGCCCGTGCATCCCCTCCTGGCTTGTCGGGGTTCGGGGAAGAAAGATGGGGAGAGAGTCGCCCTCCGCGAATTTCGCGAACTGCTCGCTCATCTGTGCAATCCAGCTCAAGAAGTCTTCCTGCTTTGCGTCTTTGGGCCATCCGTCCCAACCACTCTCCTCACAATAGAGTGGATTACTGCCTTCTCCGCATTTCTTGAAAACAACCTTGGACGCAGTCTCGAGCTCTGCCACACCCCCAAAGAATGCCGCGTAGAATCCGGGGATATTAATATACATAGTCCCTAGCTCCTCCTTAAGTACATTATCCACGTATATGCATGTCATTTCAGTGGTAACCCTCTCTTTATTTATACAGTAATGTAACTTCCAGCTTCTTTTCTTGTTGCAGGACAGTCCTTCGCGTCTCTAGGAACCACTCATCCTTCTAATCTCTTCCTGCGCACGTCGATCTTCTTACTATCCCTGACTCCCTGATCGTATGCGTTCCAATCCCGTATCACAGTGCTTTTGGCCCACCGGCTGCGAAGCTTTACGCCTTTTTCTTCTAGATATCCGTCTGCAATCTTGGTGGCTGTTGCGCGAAAGGTGACGAGTTGCATGTGCGAGGCCCATTTCGACTCCACCTCTGGCTCTAATTCTTGTGGCTCGCTCGACTTTTGCTCCATCTTGGCTGAACTCGCTGGTGCTGGCTCTCGTTTCGACAGTGGAGAGGGAACATTACTCTGGGGGGTTGGTGCAGGTGGTGTCGAATACAGTCCCAAAGAAGCCTTGGATGATAGTGGCTCAGGCTTGATGAGTCTGCTGATCTCTTCGTCCAAGTCTCCGAAGTTGACATCATATTCGTCTTCCACTTTGAAGTCGGGCTCGATGCCGTCTTCACTGCTTCGATCCGGAGAGCCGGAGGTAGCGTTGGGGCCGTCGTCTTCCATTCCCTCCGAGTCCAGCCACATCGTATTGCAAGCGTCATCGTGGAAGACAGCCGGGCCACCGTTGATATCAGCACTGGCATCGGCATTTGTTGCTGGTTCGGGGGAAGAGAGTTCGTTTAGAGCCTTGGGAAAAGGAGCTAAACGGGCCAACTGCGCTTGTCTCTCAGCTTCCTCTTTCTTCACCTCGGCCGTGATGCCGTCCCGCTCCGCTTTCTTCGCCAGCGCGTACGTATTGCAGGCTGAGTCCTGCCTGGGGCATTGCCAAAGATCTAGTCCCAAGACTTGCCCTCTTGGATGCCAGAAAGTGCTGCTCGCTAGGTCTGACCACCGGCTATGCTTGCTCATACTCGAACGGCCCTGCTCGGCTTCGCTTGGACCTCCATCACTTGAATCGTCATCATCGCCGTTGCTTGACGGTTCGAGCTTCTCCGATACAGGTCGTCCAATGCGATCAGTGCCGTCACTTTTAGCAACACTACCCTTTCAACTTCGTCGAATAGTGCACCTGGATCGTCCCTATACTCCGGCGAGGGAGGGCAGCATGGATGACTTCCCATAAACAACCGTCGTTCTTCATTTGGAGAACCGTTGCATCCTCTTCTGTTGTCCATTAGTCCATTTAGCACGCCTTTTCTTCGTCTTCAGCAGTGCTTGATGTACCTTGCAATTGGCAGCAGCCTCGTGACGGGTCGAAACCTTTGCCGGGGCCTCCCTGCTAGAACAGATGTCCAATGCTTGGGATCAATCGGAAAGTGAAAGTGTTCTGAGATCGATGGCAGTTTGAACTCAAGATTGTACGTCACATCATCCCGGATCCTGCTGTGTTTGAAGAAGCCTTGGAAGGACCATTCCTGATACTCAGCGACTGGTATCGCCTTTGCTGCCGCAGAGGGACTCTGAGAAGTTCGTGAGACATGGTGTTGCTCGTCATTGATGAAGGTGGACGAATATCCGGCATCAGCCTGGGGCTGCGCGTCGTCAATCTCAGGTCTGGCGGTTGGTGGCACCACAAGGGGGCGAGGCTGTCCGAGCCGGAGCTCTGAGGTGTGCCTGCGGCAGGTGGTTGGGGCCACGGCAGGCGCTGCGCGTTGCTTTCGTCGCTTTGCAGCATGCAGGTCCTGCTGCCCCGGCTCCGAGCGCTAAGCGGACAAATGTGCCAAGCCAAGCCAAGCAATAATCCACATTACCGTCACAGCAAATCATTTCTCGCCAGCCTTGGTAAGCTTATCGATAAGTCAGCCGCTTCGGCAACCCCACCAGTGGTTGACAGAATTCGCGCCGCACGGGCCAGAAATACCTCAAATCACACCAAAATTTGTACTCTTTACTACCTCATAACTTTATAGAATCGTATAATAGATACAAACAAACTATATATATGCATTTGAATTTGCTTAAATACCAAATACTCAATAGAAAGTTTTACCTATAAATCAATTATTCTAGAGTTATTCTACGAATGTGGTTTTGGTAGTAAAGTTAGCTAAGTTTATAGTGTAATTGTGACGTCGAGCTTAAGCGAACAGGGCTGGTTGCCAAGCCTCACTTGCCAGCTTAGGATTAGAGTCGGTACCGACCCGGACTGCTAATCTTACTGGTGATAAAATAGGGGTTCTAAGAACAGTTCTAAGGAACTCCTTCTTGTATCTTTAAATTCTCCTTCGTAGCAGGCCTATGAGTTGATCCCGTCTAGCCTCTGATACGCACTCCCATATGCCTCTGCCGAGCAAAATTCCAACTTATAGAATCTATTCTTCTTATACTTTTATTTCTTATATCTATCCCTTAAAAGTTAATTAACTGTGGTGGTTAGTGTTCTACGTTTATATAAAGTTGGTGATTTTTGGTGTGGTTTTGCGATTTTCGGTCTAGTGCGGCGCGAATTCTGTCAACCACTGGTGACCCCAAGTCGCCCGGACTGATTAGTAAACGTCCAAACTACACTTTATTGCCACGGCACGGCTTGGCCTGTAGCATGTCACAAAATCTTCTGGCCCACTATCTTCGGAATAACAACACCCAGATTAATAATCTTACGTCATGGAACTAGTTACGAAACGCCATGATTCATGAGTTCGCTAAATAGAGTCTTGAGGGTAAAATAAATCATGACCAGACTATGAATCTTTCGTATCGTTCCTGACCAGTTTGCATCATATCATTAAATAAAAGTTGCAGTATACTACTGGGTACAGTACAATATTGATTGCTTATATAAGCTGATGTTGAGCATTTCGGCGTTAGAGGCCGGTTCGACAGGAATAAAAGGAGCTAAAGTCAGAATGTGATACTGTATAAACTTGGCACAATGCTCTAAAAGAATGAGAAATCTCGGGAAGATTACGAGTGATTAATGATCTCTTTGGATTTTGAGTTTTCTATATCCTTGAAAAGTTAGCTAATGCTAGTGTTTAGGATAAATATACACCAGCCCAGAATCTTGCTTACACACAAATGCTATATTCATGTTTCGTACATTCCTGTCACAGCCAAGGAATTACACCTCTGTAAGCCACTATTTAAAGCTCCGAGGCTTCCCAGCTAGAAATTTCAGAAGTGTTATTTATGCTATGAAAATCTATCTTATCGTAGCACTCCTTGTCTGCTTCTACTTCTTGTTAAATCCAGGGAAGGTTATGTCCCAAAAGGCTCTTTTACTTCGCAAGGTGGGCACGCCACTGGTTCTGGGTGATCGCCCGATTCCTCAACCCGGTCAGAATCGGTTGTTGGTCAAGGTTCTCGTCGCTGGGCGTGAGTTTGACAAGTGATCCTGCGGAGGCGCAGCGATGCTAACCCTCACCTTCTAGTCAACCCCCATGATCAGAGAACTCGCGACGCCGGCCTCTTCGTCACGAGCCTGCCTTATGTTCTCGCTAGCGATCTAGTCGGTGAAGTCGTGACCGTAGGCAGAGGGGAGCATTCTACGAAATTTGTCGTTGGCGATCATGTCTTTGGGCATACATTCGTCAAGGATGGTGATGCCAATGACTTTAATGGTCTTCAGCAATACGCTCTTGCGGACGCGCGATTCGTTGCCAAAGTGGCGGATACCGGTTTGGCCGATGATGAAGCATCAACAATACCAGTCATTGTGTTGGCTGGGTTCATTGCTCTCTTCTCCAGCTCTGGTCTTGGCCTTCCTCCGCCGTTCTCGCCGGAGGCAGGCTCCTTCAACTTCGCGGCCACCACTCTTCTAGTTGTCGGAGGCGGCTCTAACACCGGAAGGGCTACAATTGAGCTGGCAAGGTTGGCAGGAATTGGACGAGTTATTGCGGTTGCCGGGCTTCACAATGAGGCCGAGCTCAAAGCCCGGGGGGCTTCCCATGTGATAGACCGGCACACCGCCGATGCATTGGAACAAGTCCGCGCTATCACCGGGGATGACCTGATCTATGCGATTGACACGGTAAATACTGGTCAGGAACAAGAGCTTGGCGTTGCTGCACTTTCAAACTCGAAGAGAGGCACACTCATCACGCTCCGTCGAGCTGACGGAGAATTTGATCCTGACCGAATTGGCACGAAGACGGCGGGTTACGAGCGTAGGCTGGTGATGGGCATCTCACCAGTACATCCGGAAGTAACGGTGGGCTTTTGGAGGGAGGTCCCTGCGTGGCTTAAAGATGGGAAGATCAAGCCAAGCAATTATAAGGTTGTGAAAGGTTTGGACGCTGATGCCATAAACAAGGCTCTGGATAGTTACCGGGACGGGAAGGTAGCGAAGACCAATATCCACCCATGGGAGTAAGGAGTTTGCATGTAGTAAGGCACAAGTTCTCATATTCCCACATCGAGTATGATGTGAATCTGCAGATCCTGCGAGAATTGTCCTTGAAGCGAGTTTACTTATCCACTCTCTTTCTTCAGTCTTCATTATATTCTTTTCGAGCAATTCATCTTCAGTCCTCAGCGACGTGTAAATCATGGGAGTTGCAAAGCTGAGATGATGTTGGTAGTAATTGTGATGACATACTAGCCACAAATTGATGAGGCTACCGTCAAGCCCCACCAAAAGCGCCGAAGTGCCTTGTCCTTACTCACAGGCACACGCTTGAGGAGCACAAGCATTATGGCGATCGAATAACGAATAAAAATTCATTCGCAATTGCCATTTTAAGGTTTCCGAAGCGCGTCGCGCTCCGCAATCAGACGACTTAATCTCCAATTTGGTAGCGCAAGACGAATAGAACGATTTGAACTTTATCGAATGTATAGTTTGTTTCCACTGTACTTGACTATCTAACTTGGCATCTTCTAAAGACGTAGCAGCAACTGACAAGAGGAAATCAGGTAGAAACAGTGAAAAGGACCTCATCATTCCTGCTACTTCTGTCCAACGCAGCCTACTGATCGTCTGTCAGCCCCACCATCTTCAACGAATCTTTCCAGAGCCGAGCCTCTTTCTCGGGATCATAAGCATGCCCTGCAAACCCTGCACCGGTGATCTCGTGATTGTCGTTTCCACGGGTTGTTTTGCCGCACTCAGCAAGATATTCTCCACCCTTCTTCTCCCATTCCTGCCCAATCGCAGCCCACACCGTCGTTGCAGCGCCCTGCTCTGGCGACTTCATCATTTTGTAGGCCTTTTCGTCCTTTTTCAACGTTTCGACCATAGCAGGGTCCATATGCTGCATCAATGCCGTCGCAATCATGCCAGGATGTACACTATTAGCGTGAAGTCCTCGCGATCCGTAGCGCCGCTCGATCTCATTGGTCATGAAGATGTTAGCGGTCTTTGATTGTCCATATGAAACCCAGTCATTATATTCAATTTTCTCAAAATTGTAGTCGCCTGATTCATTGATTGAAGCGACGTGATGGGCAGAAGAAGAGAGGTTAACAACTCGAGATGAGAACTCAGCGCTGGTGCTGGCGAGGAGAGCTGGCTTCAAGAGCTCAAAGAGCAGAAAATGGGCGAGGTGGTTGACTCCAAACTGCATTTCAAAGCCGTCTTTCGTGTACTCCAACTTGGGCAGAGCCATGATACCGGCGTTGTTGACAAGGATGTTGACTTGGTTGTTCGACTTCTGGAGAATGGCTTTCGCGGCGGTACGCACACTACTCAAGGAAGTATTGTCCATCTCAACAAGTTCAATACGCCCTGGTTCGAGGATCCTGTCCAGAGCAGTCTTGGCTTTGTTCAGGTCTCGTGCCGTCAACAACAGTCTTGCTCCAGTCAAAGACAGAGCACGAGCTGTCTCGATCCCTATTCCAGACGAAGTGCCTGTGATGACGATAACTTTCCCGGCTAGCTTGCCCTCTACTCCTTCGTCCTTGATAATCTGAAGGGCTGTCGGACGAGCGTCTCCCGGGCCGCTAGGATTCAAATGAGCTTCTGCGTATCGGGACATCGTGATTGAATAAGGAACTTGGCAAATTTGGAACTGGGTAATGGTTTAGATGAAAACGTTTCTGATGGGTCTTCGGTTTCAGCTTTCGGGAGCATAGGTGAACTATTTATCTTTCTATTTGTTTCTTTAGACCTTTAGAATTGTTCGGAGCTGTTGTCTCTATCACCAATATTCGGACCATGAAATGTCCCGAGTGTAGCGCTATGTTTGGCCCTAATGAACTTACCAGGGCTGACCATCTGTCGCTTGATTTTTAGAGTTTAACATATCCTTATAACGAGGAGAACGAATCAAGGGATTAAGCTAGCATGGGTTCTAGGCTTGGCATGATATCCTAATAGCGTGGCTAGTATGGTGTAGACGTGTGGCATTTTTGAGTTGCACTACCGCGCGCCAATCCCGACTACAGCTTAAGAAAGTCCGCTTGCTTTGAAATGTGGAATGTGATTTGTAAACACGGGACTAGGCACTCCGTCCGTTCGGGAATTGAAGGCATTTCCACCGCGGCCCACTAAGGATCATATGCCGAGTCTGGAATCCATGCTAGCTTAGTTCCCTTAATTTGTGTCGCTCACTATAAGGATATTAGTTTGCACATCTCTCCGCCTCCGATTTCGACAACTTGTTGTGAACACATCACAACCAAATTCACCTCATTTCAACCTGAAATTACTCGGCCCACATTTCTATAGCGACAATACCGGGATCTTGGCATAATCTGCTGTTCTTCCACTCTCCTCACAGTCCTCTCTTACTTTGACAGGTAACTTTCACCCCCGAATTTACCACTGCAACCTGTTCACTGGTGAACCGGTGCATCCTTACGCTTCGCTTTGGGATTTGACACTTCAATTCAGCAAGAGGCGAGCCAAGACAGCAAACGATGGGTTCCTCCAGGACCCCGATTCCCCACTCACAGCGCGTCGCGCTACGCCACTATTATCAGACTACTAACCCAAAGCCATCTCACTCTGCTCTTAAAATATGGTTTAAATTTCATTTCGGCCACGAGATCAGTCAGTCCATTGTCAGTCGAAGCCTAAGCGATAGCTTCGCTTATCTTGACGTCTTTGTTCCAACACGTCAAGTCGTCCCTAAGTTCCGTATGCGAAGCTGCCAATGGCCTTGGATAGATTTGTTGCTCTCCGATTGGCTTCATGCAGTAGAGGGTCTGTCAGGTAGAGTGTCGAACGACGTCATCAAACGCAAGGCCAGGCAGATATGGAACGACTCAGACGAGTCTCAGGGTTTAGTGATGCCAAAATTCTCTACGGGCTGGGTTGCCAAATTTAGGAGAAGAAACGAGATGCGGCATCGGCCTCTTCCAGATCGACACCATACCCTGGCGACACCAGGCCATTTAACTTCTTCGCCATCACATAGTGGTTCTGTACAGACACTCGAACAAGCTCCTATTATATTTCCACCCCAGTCAAAGGCAACGACAAGGAATGTTCCTACCAACAGTACCAGCCCCAGCTCTGAATTCAGCACATCGACCACCCTCACCTTCTCCTCTGATCATCTAATTCACCTTATTCAACACAACGTCTTCCGAGCATTGATCTCCAATAAGTCTCTACTTCGTACTGCAACGATTTTTTTGAAAGCACCACATCCCGCTACGTTCGGCAACGAATCCGCTACACGGCTTTGTGGCGGCCTGACAGTCATCCGACCACTTTCTGACCACAATGTGCCTGGTTCACTATACCCAACGCTACTACAGATGAACTGTGTTCACACAAGCTGGATTGATATGTTTCCTTTCCCGAAGTTTCGAGACAATCTCATTAAGAAAGGTGTAGAGTTTGTGCCTGAAGAAATGCGCCAGGACCTCTTTGGTGATATATTTCCAGACTTTGTCACACCGATCCCAGGCAGTAATGAGAGTGCGCTACTATCAACACTGCCGTCAACCCCTGCAATCGGCGGTGCCAGCAACGATAGGGAGTTTGGAAATCCAGACGATTACACAGCTGGGCGCAGATGTCTGATTACCTGGGGTGACCCGTGGAAAATTGAAAGCTGGGAAGTTACGCCCGGTTTTTTGAAGAGTTGGGGATGGGCATTAGAAGGATGTGGTGATTTGATCCAAGCAAGTAATCGATGGCGAGCATTGAGAAACGAGGAACTCATGACTTGTCCGTAATATGTGGATAATTTAGCTACCTAAGTTCCTCAGATATACTATCTAGCAGAACAATTCTAGCTCGCTCTGCGAAGGAAATAGTATTGAATAATGTAAGTAAAGTCTTTATATTGAGATTTTCGTCAGTATAAACTAACACGATTGTTAGGCAGTCAAAGCAATTCTATTTTCCGCCCGCGACGACGACTTTCGCATTACCTCCTACCAAGCTTACAAGTTCGACAAAGAGGCCAGAGAAACAGGTCGTGATAGAGAATAGGAGATGGCAGCGCACTCCGGTCTTGTAGGTGTTAGCTGTACACACTTCGGAGGCGATCCAACTCTCTCATGGATTATCGAAGTAGACACGGGCTCTCGCGGCGAGCCCACAGGGAAAACAGTTAACGTGGAGGGCAACCGTCGTGATATGTACCTGCCCTCCAAACTCGACTTCTATTCCTATCTGCTAACTGCGTTTCTAGTTTCATTTATAGTCACTGGTTGACACGATCTACCCCACGCGTGCAGTCGCAGGATCCGGCCGAAGCGTTCTTGATACTCGTTACATATATGTGGAAGGGTATTCAGAGCGCGGAAGGATATTTCTTGGCCTAGGGACAAAGATTTTGGAGGTAGCTGGTAATCAGAGATTTCGTTGACGACGTATGCATTCCTCGCGTCCCTCGAGAGAGCCACTGCACGACCGCATTAGTGCAGAAGATCACTGTACAGTCCGCGCCAGATTTGAGGCCAACGATTTCCTATCCTATACTCGTCCTCGCAGTCCAACTCATGAGTTAGTTCACCTTGTACTAAACTCCGATATCTTTGCTGAGGAGGACAGACAGCGGCGGGAGGAGGGACACAAGGATGAGGCGAACGACGACGGCAATGAGGATGACAGTCAGCCGCAGCCAGAGGTGAAAGATGTAGTAACGGCATTGATAACCGAAAAGGGATGGGATACCGTTTATCCAGCGAGAAGGGTGAAAGCACAACGGTGACCAAGACGAGTGACAACGATGGCGAGCTTTGACGACAAAGCCGACTGGGATGAGGATAATGGGAGACGAAGTGCTGCTAAGTGGAAGCAGCCGTCCTCGCCTTACGATGGCCCAACACCCAAGAAGCGTAAGACTGCTCCAATCGAGAACCCCTTGTCTAGTCTAGATCATAAAATCTGCCCCGGGACTAAAGTCTATAGCTAAAGAACGGATTCTTGCTATTTAGGAAATCTCGAAACGAAGCTGGCGTATAAACATTTCTCCTTATGGTCTGGCATGAGATAGAACCATTTGTCTTCCCGAATCCGCGTATTCGCATAAAATTGATGGCTGGATGGGCGGCCACGGATGATCGATTGGTAGTAGCTCAGCAGAACCGCCAGAGCCAGAAAAGCAAAATAAACCGCCCAAACCTCAACCCACATCTTTACAAATGCCGCGGCGTTATGCCAACATAACATAAACCCATTAATACGCCTACCTTATATGTATTTCTATGATAGACAACCTCCCAATAATATCCACAAACAAGATTCCCTTACCCGTAGTCGAGTGTCCAAGCTACGGCTTTACTCCAATGGAGCGGTATCGATCAGGCGGGCGGAGCTGCGCCCCTGACTTGTAAGCGAGGAGCGGAACCGCAGACCCTACACGAATCCGAGCAAAAGTTTCCCTTTTCGGCCACAGAAATAAGAGTTCAGTCCGAATATACTTCGTATCAAGGGTAATAATCGAACCTTTTCCGTCTGTGCTAAATGACCCAGATTTTACCAGTTACAGAAGGAAGAGAATGAAGCGGATTGGCTCATTGGTTGATATCCCTAGCAAAGTGGAATCTTCTAGTACTCCGCACAGACGCTAAAGGTTAGATTATTTCAACATGGGCAGTAAAGAACTACAAATCACTTCAATGAAAGAAGCGTGCTTGGATCAGGACTTGGGGCTGGAAATACTCTTCAGGGGCGTACCCGCCTCGTACCGAAGCGTATTCGGTACTCGCCGGCGTTTGCTTCGTACTGGGCGTAATCGCATGGAGTACATTGTATCCTCGTTTCCCCTGTTATTTCGAGTGTACGTCATCTCTCGTCCGGTCGTTTTCGTATTTATATACCGCATTAGGCAACATAAACGAGCAATCCGCTTGTGCATGATAGGGGGCGAGCTGCAACGACGCAAAACGTGGTTCCTACCAGCGCGGAAACGGTCCTGTTCAAGGATCAAGCAGAGTTTTATAAATCTTGTGGGATGAAAAGACGAAATGGGTGGGTTTCGGATCATTAGATGGCGTCGCATCGGACATTGGAAGTGCAAATCCCAGAGAGAGAATGCCAGGATCGAGGCATTGAAGGCGCCTCCTCTTCATATATAAGGACGTCAACCGACCAACATTCCAGACACTATAGGCATGCTTCGAAGACAAGCACATCTCTCAATCCAAACGACTTTGCCCACCATGCTCTTCCTTGCAGCAGCAAGCTTTTTTGCAGTTGAAGTGTTTGGCACCTCGACATGCAAGATCACACCCCTTGATGCAGAATGGCCAACCGAGAGCGACTGGGAGGCCTTCAATCTCTCTGTCAACGACACACTGATCAAGACCGCTCCGGCTGCTTCTTCTTGCTATCCCAGCAACCCCTTTAACTCGACTTACTCGTGCGATCTCGTTGAAGCGAACTGGACTCTCGCGACATTCCAGGCCTCAACTCCAGAAGGCGTTGACTACATGTACTTCGCAAACAACTCTTGTATTCCGCCCACAAATAGTGCTTTTGTTGAGTCCAAAGGCTGCGAGGTTGGAGGAGCGCCCTCATATGTTCTCAATGCTACGACCGAGGAGCAGATCTCAGTAGCCTTGGTTTGGGCTGCGTCGCGAAATATTCGAGTTGTTGTGAAAGGCACGGGTCACGACATGAATGGGCGGTATGTACTCTTCCGGATTCAAGGTCTCTAGCATATAATACTCTAATCTGACGCAAAAAACAGATCGAGCGGAGCATACGCTTTGTCTATCTGGACACACAACTTCAGGAACTTGGAGTTTAATTCGACTTGGACTTTACCTGATAATACCGGCAGGGCGGAAGTGTTCGTTGCGGGTAGTGGCAACATCTGGTTTGACGTCTACTCTGCGGCCGTCCGATTGGGGAAAGTGGTGGTTGGCGGGGGTGCAAAGGATGTGGGCCTCGGAGGCTTTCTCCAGGGCGGCGGGCATGGGCCATTCTCCAGTCATTACGGTCTCGGGTCGGATCAAATTCTCCAAGTGACGATTGTCACCACGGTTGGAGATATATTTGTTGCGAACTCTGAACAAAATCAGGATCTGTTCTGGGCTGTGAAGGGTGGTCAGGCCGCACAATACGGCGTGGTGACCGAATACGTCCTGAAGGCCTATCCGGCACCGAGCAGCGTGGTTAAAGGAACTCTTTCACTCTCGGCAGCACCAACCGACAATACCAGCATCGCGGCAAACTGGAATGCATTCGCAGTCCTTCAAATGTCGCTGCCTGACCTCATGGATGCGGGACTTACTGGGTCCTCCCTTTCTTTCACTGACCCCTCGACCGGTGGCGTGTCAGTAACACACACCTTCTTTGGCTACAACATGACAAACAACGAGATTACTGCACTGCTTCAGCCCGTGGTGGATAGCATGCGAGCACAGGACCTTAACAACACTCTGACGGTAACCCGGAGCGACCCGAGCAACTTCACCAACTTCATCTCATTTTTCGAATCCGTCAATCCAGATCCCAGCCCCGCCGGAGGCGGATCCTTGATGTGCAGCAGACTCCTTGGCCGGGCACATCTTTCCGAGAAACCTGTCGAAGAGGTTGCGAGTTATCTGCAGCGGATCATGGCGTCACAAGATCCGACCGTCCGCGGCCTTCTCGTCACAGGAATGCAAGGCGGCCAAGGCACAGCAAGTGTTTCCGAAAGCTTGAGAGGCTCTCTGCTCCCGGCTTGGAGATCAAGTTACCTGCACGTCGTTGCCTTCGGAGCTACGATCGACGCCAATGCTACTGCTCAAGACGCGTTGGCGGCGGCAGGCAAGTGGATGAACGAAGTCAAGGAGCCAATTTGGCAAGAATGGGCCCCCGACACTGGATCGTACATGAACGAGGGCAATTGCTACAACACCAACTTCAAGAACGACTTCTACGGCGCGAACTATGATCAACTGCTCGAGATCAAAGAGAAGTATGACCCGTCTGACTCTCTCTTTGTGTTGACAGGAGTTGGAAGCGACAACTGGGACTACAATTTGAACACTGGAAAGCTGTGTCAGACTGCATAGTCAGGTGGAGTTGTAAACTCAAGTTTTTCAGTTGAAAATCATTTGTTTTGCCATCTTTGCCACTCTGCGGCTAGAAGCTCACTGCTTTGCATGTATTTTTCTTTATTTTATTGATCTTGCGACTTGCTCTGCTCTTCATATGATCCATTGTACTCGTACAACTCGCATCTCACAGAAAGCTTTGAGAATTTACAGTCTTTTGCGATCAACAGAAGTTTATTCGTATAGTCATCTAGCTAAGCTAAGGTTCATCGTCGTCGTGAGGGCAAGACTGAGGATAATCCGGCAGCAACGGCCATTCCGGAAGCGTATACTCGATCATGAACTCATGATTCCCCAATCCTACCAAAACCGGACTTTGCTTCTCGCCAGGCAAGACCACCTCGGCCGTAGCATTTGGGGGCACGTCAGCCTTCAAGATCAAGAACCCCATCTTCTATCACCCACCTAACCTCAATCATCCCATACGGACTCAAAAACCTCGCATTTGCAAACGTTAAATCGCCACCCGGCACAGAGCCACACGAAAATGCCGCCACCCCGGCTTGACACGGGCGACGCCCGCAATGTAGCTGTGCATCCAGTCCCGCGACCGCACCGAGAGCATAGCGGTTGAAGCTCGTCATCTGCCCGGGTTCACGCTCCTGTCAGGCAGAATGCTGTCCCAGCGCTCCTACATCGTCGTCGCGCCCATCGTTACCTGGTATAGCCAGCTGGGTGCCTTGCGTAGCTCTCCCTCCGCATCGTCAGGGTTGGACAGATAATATATCTTCTCTTCCACAGGACCATCAGGGAGAAAGGAGTTCGCATATGCACTGGAAACTTGGACAAAATGCTGAAGTCGAGTCATTTTCATAGCCCAAGCCGCCAATCGAAGTGCGGGTAAGCAGTTGTCCAAAACCACTTTTTGCAGAGGAGCTCGAAAGCTGATGTTCGCAGCCGCATGGATGATTATCGTGACTTCTTCCTCAATTTTGCAAAGAGTTTCAGTGGTGATGCCAAAGCGCTCCTTTGTCATGTCACCCGGAACAAGGATAACTTTTCCGGCCCTTATCCGATCCTCAATACGTCGGTACTGCTGAGGCATAGTGTATTTCCATCGTTCCAATGCTGTGCTCTCGGATCCACGAATTCGGACGTTCAACCGCTGTATATCAAGCACAATACAGAGCTTATACAGGAGACAGCCTCCTAAGCCGCCAGTCGCCCCGGTTAAGAAGACAACTTGTTCTTTGTAAAAATCGTAGATTGATGTCATATTTGATAGCAGGAAATAATTCAAAATATCTGAAGTGATTAGAAAAGATGTAATATGCAGCATCTCCCTCTACGTTTGAGCAAAAACCTTTACTTTATCCTGGGTTATGCGTCGCATCTTCGATCGAGTCCTACCCTCAACTAAAAGTTAGTATCTACAAGAAAGTTTAGTTATTGATTTCTTTATTCATGCTTTCATGTTGCTGGCTGCTGAGTTACCAACATTAGCGAATCAAATGCATTGCTTATCCGTTGGCACTAGTCTTTGCCCCTGTCTCTGCCCCCTGTTTCTGCCCCCGGTCTCTGCCTCCAGTCTCTGCCCCTAATCGCCGTCCTTAGCCATAATTGCTGATTTCTCCACTATCGGCAGCTCTATCTCTCCTTGAATACCCTTAGATGTTCGATGTCTTGTTCAATAAACCTCCCCTGACGAAAAGATGCCATTGTTCAAGAATCCCATCGTCTGGGCTGAGATATGGCTTTATGATCCGAGCAAGCACCGAGATAATCTTACTGGCGACGCATGTGGTCTAAAACGGGGCAGCGCAAAATGCAGCTCAAAGCTAGGGTTGGACGGAAAAGTAGAAAAGAAGTGTTATAGCCTGATATATAAGGGGAAAACTACGGGAGCCATTGTGTGGAGATCACGTGAGTAAATTGAGAGGAATGGCTAATGTTTAGACAATAAGCACACTAATGTACAAGAACCCTCACCGAAGCCGAAGCAAAAAATAAGAGCTTGTGTACATGGGCTCTTAGATGTGAGGAAGGCCGTATCATACATATGTATGCAGCCTTAAAAATCCTTGTGGAATATGTATTGATTCATTAGATTCGCACAATCCCTTTGACTTCATGGCAAGACTCGAATTTGACCCCCAGAACGCGCTGGCTTAGGTAGCCCCGCCTCTATTCGAACCTTATGACGTCGTACTGTATTATAGGTACAGTGATGGTTCGCAGCTATCATGTTCATAGATCGACGGTCGAGGGGAAGGGCTGCGAGGATATCACGATCTAAGGCGTCCGCAACCGCGGGTGCAAGTCGAGTAGGCATAATAGATACTAGATATATACGTTAGTTAAAAGAGCTAATCAAGACGTTTATTTTGAGCTACGTACAGCTTAAATTGAATGTGTTGTTGTTAAGTTATTATAGGGGGGAGCTTTTATTAAAAGGTGGGGTTCGCGTTTTCGTAGGAATCGCGAAAATCGCTAACATAACACTAGTTATGCATATGGTTGTACCCCTATTCCTGTTAGCGTCTAACCGAAATCCCCTTCAGCTCAACGATTAATTGCACATATAAAACCATTAGTGCCTGCCGTCAGTCGAAACGTCACCGGCAATTTACAAACACCACTATACACAATTACACATACCCAACGCCGCATTACCACTTCATCTATCCCCACGCCTCATCATGTCCACGCTTCGGGTGACCCCACGTTCCAATTCACCAAATTCAACGCGGCTTAGACGAGAATGGGAGCGCCAGATCTGTCGGAAGCTTCGCGACTTGCACCAACCAACCTGGGGCTTTACCATCTTCCGCACCGTCTACACGCCGGAATCAGACGCCCAGTTCGCGCTGTTTCTAGCGAGGCTTAGGACCTACGTCGATTACTCAATTGACGCAGACCTGCGGCCGACACCGTTCATGCCCCCCAGTACCGAGCCGCCATTCGACAATGGACCGAACGAAGAGATGAAGAGGCGTTTCGTGAACGATGTTGTGGAAGACCGCAACCTAGACGGTGCGGATACGGATGCGGTCAGGAATGCGTTCGCGAAGTGGTTGGAGGGTGAAGGGGTGGATATCCGGCTGCATCAGCTCTATGCTCGACACCGAGTGTGCATCATGGTGGACGAGGCCGTTCTCAACTCTGTGGCGGCGGCACCTGAAGACCCAAGTGAAGACCACGAGCTCGACCCTGTGTGGGTCAAGGTGGTTGAGTACCTGGCGCCGGGGGAGTCCGAGTGGCAGGCCTGGCTGAAGGTCGGATTAAACGCGATAGAATATTTTTGGTTCAATGTGTTTGCGGGTGAGGAAATCGAGGACATGTTCACGGCCATGATGGAAGATGGGGAGGAAGCTTTCACTGGCTGAGAAATTACAGCTCGAAAAGCTTCATCCACAGCTCATATCTCAAAACCGCACTGTGCTTGCTTCTATGTACAGTCTGTTCCGGCAAGTGTTCGTTATCTTATCAGTCGAATTCGGCCTAGCGTATTAGGTCATTACCCCTCTAACCACCCACATAACTTTTTAATCCTAAACCCTATCAACTTCAAACTTGAAATGGGCAAATATAAGCCAAAAACCTCTCGTCGAGAGCTCCTTCCAGCTCAAAGGGCCCTGATTGTACACAAATATCAAGATGGTGCTACGATTGCCGATATCCACCGCGAATTCAAGACCCCTCGCTCTACTATTAGGTCACTCCTCGACCGCTACTAGAATTACACTGGCTTTGAGTTTAAAAACAAGCCACGATGCGGTATAAAGCCAAAACTTAACTTGCGCCAAGAACGAGCCCTCGTTCGATACGCAGACATGAATCCAAAAGACACTCTTTTTGCTCTCACTACGCCAAGCAAGTCAGGCGTCAAAATCGGTCGAAATCTTGTTCGAAAAATCCTAAAGAAGCATGGTAAAGCCAAGCGCAAGCCTCGTACAAAGCCTCATATTAGTCCTATTAACAAGAAGAAGCGTAGTACCTTTTGTCGAGCGCAAAAGAAGGCTAGGAGGAACTGGAATAAGATGTGTTAGTCGGACGAAGTTAGAACGGTACAAGGAAGTACTACGAGAGTATTTTATTCTATTCTATAAGAGAATGCGTCGACTTTATGGCTCGGATGTAGTCATGCAAGAGGATAATGCTTCGTGGCACAAGGCGAAGCTTGTGACAGACTTCCTTAAGTCACAGAAAGTCAAGATAATACGCTGGCCGCCACAATCACCTGATTTGTCTCCAATTGAGAATCTGTGGGCACAAATCAAGACTCGAATTGGGAAGATACGCTATAGAACTCGAACACTCTCTGATTTAGAGGTAGCGCTACATGAGATATGGCCACAGATCTCGCCTAACTCACTGTTGAAATTGAACGAGAGTATGCCAAAGCGAATGGATTTGTGTATTAAGAACTGTGGGGGTGCAACTAAGTACTAATAGCTTTAATTTGAGCCTATTTGTACTCGATTTGACTAATAACTCATTGAGAACTTTTAAAGTGATAATAGGTAGTGATTTGTCACGTGACGAACACTTGCCGGAACAGACTGTACATGTTTCACTGCGACTCTCACCAGCGCGCTTCGTTCCTGAAATGACATTGGTAAATGAGCACTGGTGATGTCGACCAAGTAGCTCGATATAATAATGTTTCTTCCTGTTTCTGCTTTGATTTTCCTTTCTGCTATTGGCAATACTATCTGCAGTAGAATACTTTACATATCGGGCGATCAGAGCTGATCACCTGCAGACCCTTTCCGCATGTTCAAAAGGGCTCCTGGCTCAAACCGTCCACGTTGATATCCATATCAGATCCCAGCGACCTCAACGTGCTGATGATCTGAAGAACCGTGTTGACATTCGCGTCTGTTCTCACCGCCCACAGGTTGCGCAACTGCAGAGTCCTGGCTGCAACCTAGACTCTGGCTTGTCGCGCTGCCTCCGTCAGATCGTCGCGGATCCAGATGTCCCAATACCTCACAAGCTGGATTTGCGTGTTGCCGGCAACGCCGTTATGGGCCTCCTCTACGATATGCAGTTCGGCTCGAAGTTATCGTTGGTAACGGTCATTGCCGCTTGTATAATGGGGTGGTTCATGTAGTGCAAGACTGTGATAACCTGAGACCTCTCGTAAGTATGAAGCCGCTTGTGGGTGCGCCATGTCGCAATACGTACCTGTCGAATTTTCATCAGTGCGGCGGTCGGGTCGTCCCTAGCGACAAGATTGTTCATCTTGGTGTCTTCAACTGGATCTACATGTCTGAGCACCTAGAGTCAAACAGCCTGTCAGTTGTAGCTCTCACGGCGAGCTATCTAACATACCCTAGATTTAACTCCGTTCAATGCCCCGACAAGCAAAACAACATGGGCACCGTTTTCTCGACTGCCAAGTGCGTTCATTATTCGTGTAATTGGCATCAGGCTCTGTACCCCACCAACCATCGGGGGTGTATTCAGTGGCAGAGGCTGAACAAGTGCTTGTTAGTAGAAGCCGGCTACAATATTGCCAACAATGATAGTATCCCCGGAAGAGAGTTCGCCTGCTGCAGCTGCTGTGAAGAATCGTGATGGAGTATTGAGTTCTATAATATGTTCTCCTTGAGTGCTGTTAGTCTCCATGTTATTTCTGAAGGGTATGATATGATTCAAGAAGAAAAAGTAGAGCTCAGAGCACAGACGAGGAACTGGCAGGGTCAAGTATCTGGAAGACAGTGATCCCTCTCCCAGCCTATAAAATAGTTCTCCGGGCATTTCACGCTGGATATGACGAACCTTGAAGACCAGTGCCAGACCCACGATTTGCCATAGGTTGAACGCGGGTGACTATATCCACATCGTTACAATCCCCTGTGCGGTCCATATCAAAAACGTTGTCCCACAAGGGATCATTGGATTGCAGATCTGCGCCCTGATTATACTGCACAAAAGATTCAGCAATATGTCAATCATGGCTCGCCAGAGCAAAAGGGGTCTTACGGGGAGCGACCTGTAGCTAATAACGTTGTTTCCTGCAGGCGTTGCTAGTATGCTAGATACCACGATCGTAAAAGGCCGCGGATTTCCAATACGTTTTTCGAGTATAGCCCGAGCCTCGTTGGCATCCTCCCGTTTTTGCCAGTACTCCATCGCCTTGTGAAGATCTCCTGTCTCGTCCGGGATTCCAGAGAGTATGTCGCGTTTAGCTTCCAAGTGGACATACTTATCATCCTCGCCAGAGTCAATCCCACTTTGGCAGTCGGTATCGTCGGCATCACAGCAGTCATTTGTCAGGCAAAAGCAGTTCTCTGTGCTGACCCCTCCAAGCCAGCCATTTAGGCCGTCCATGTTACAGACCGCCTGATGCACGCCGTCGTCGTTGCTAAATGTTGAACTGATCTTACTAGCGATCCATGCCTTAATTTTGGAAACCGTTAAGTTTGGGTACTTTGCAGGAACTCGGTCGTTCCAGATGCTCAGTTGATTCTGGGTGGGAGAAGTGAAAAGGAGCAGGAACAACAGCGCTTCAACAGAATGATAAGTTGTGTCGAGTGACCTTGGTAAGAGGGATCCTGCAGACATAATTAGACGACGTGATACGAATGACGCCGGATATTTGGCATAGACTAAACAAGATCAACTCGCTAGAGGATCCCTTTTAATGGGTCCTAATTTGAAAGGGGTTCACTCACGGGTATCGATTGAAGCATTTTGCACTTGACGTCTCTGTGAGCCTCCGAAACCAGGGCTGTAATCGCAGAACGGGTCCTCCAGAAAATCTACAAGAGCGTATTTGTACTGGTTGTCCATTGGATCTTCGCGTTTTGTAATGGTCTGAAGTTTTGGCAAGCAACATTTCGAACGACCACCTTTCCCGACGCAACCTCCTCCATATTTGTCCATACCAACTCGCACTCTATCTGAAGGGCAACCACTCAAGCAGTAGTTATCCTCAGACCAGCTGCGGCCAGCAGGCCCAAAGCCGTGGCCAAGTTCCTTCTAAACCAAATTAGGCATAGCACTGTTCAAATCACGTGCCAACGCGTCCCCTTTGGGATGTCAGATTTATGGGTTGGTGGGTGCGGCAGGGTCACGTGGACGCTAGTAATGAGCTTCGTAGCAGTGATTCTTCAGATGAACTTAACTTATTTTTCTTCCAGTTCTACAGTCAGTAGAACCTGTATATATAGAGCTCTGTACAGCTCGTACATATGTACCTTCCGGCCGAGTGAGTCTACGGAGCCTTCAGATATCGGGTCAGATCGGTACTAAAGATCCGATATTTCAGGCAATATTCCTGGCAGGGGAAACTTCAGCAATTCTTTGCAGTGCACGTCGCAGCCGCCGTTCGGCCGAGGGATTAGCAATTTGAACTGAGTGAGCGATGACATTAAGATTCTCCAACATCGCGGCCATAGAATGTAGTTGAGATATTGAAAAGGAGGTAAGTTTATAGCTGATAAGAGGCTTACTCGAGTTCCCGGACAATGACAAAACGACCCAAGCAAAATTCATGTGGGCAGAAAAAAAGGCGGTGAAAAGATTACGTGAGGGACATCAAAAAAAAAGTCTCTATTCAAACCTAGAATAGACTGCTAAGAGGCGCTTGAGCCAGTCAATAATGCTTTGGAATTTGTTCTTTACTATCACATTTAATTTGTAGGGTTTTTTTTTTTCCTTGATTTCTTCTGAGCTGTTTTCGCTGAGTCATAGCTGAAAACTATGGGTCGTTTTGAAGGGTCCGGGAACACGAGTAAGGTGCGGCTTCGGGAATCAAATGAATACCGTAGCCACTGATATGATCTGGAGAAATCCGTGCCGTACTGTTGGGGCGAGCTAAGAGCCTTGGTGCATTCTTTGGAGGCTGTACTTGTGGTGGAACTGTTCCTTGGACCGCCTTTTAGTGTGAAGCTAGTCAGGACAGGACCTCTGCGTGCAGGGTTGCAGGTGGTGGGGTACGATCAGCTGATCATTCCCCACACTCGAAACAAACCCTTCAGCTGCCGCGGAGCCCGTTTCCGCGTTCCGCCCAAAGTGCTGACTAAATCATGACGCCCTAAAACGTCGTTGGTTTATTGGCTGCGTGATCGCCGATTCCTCCCCACCCGTCGTCGAGGTCCAGGAAAGTGTGGCGGCCTCCTTTAATGCCAAGGGCAATAACTCGTTGTGATCGATAATCATATCTGGTACAGCGGTAACCTCGCGGGGCTCCTCATCTGGTAGGTCGATATCTATAGTATCCTCTTCTGCTTCGAAGTCTGCTCCACAGTCCTATTTTTGCAGCATTTCAGTGATAGCCAGGGTGTTGACAGGGGCTGCGGTGGTCTCCTTCGGGTCGGCTCTAGACTACCCAACCCTCTGCAGCTAAGACTTTCTGGCCCTGCAGAAGCCAATGCGGACAGAGTACAGACGCCATGGCTTAACGACAGCTGCGAAGATTCTTGGGAATGAAACTAGACGGCTGAACCTCAAGGAGAGTGAGTGTCCCCAAAGCTAGGGTTGAATTGCGTTTTAATTGTTGCGCCCTCCCTAGCCTTTGGTCTGGAGGTTAAAGTATCTTGACTTAATGCCGGTTGACATCTGGCTTCTATCCCATCTCTGTTTGCGAAGACCACTCGTTGCCCTTCAAACTCTTGTCGAAGTTTCGACGATCTGGATTCTCAGAATGAGCGTAACGCCGCAGCACGTGCGTTCGTAGCAAGGGGCGGCACCTGTCAAAAAGGCGTGTCACGCAAAAGAGGGCGAATGTTCGTGTAGTGCCCAGCTCAGCACTGCATCTGCGAGTTAAGGATGGCCATATTGAACGGACAAAGGAACCACTTCGGTACGGCCGTTGCTGTGATCAGCGCCGTGTTCCTCGCTGTCGCGACCGTCTTCGTGGCTCTGCGTTTGGCGTCTCGGATTTTCCTGACACGAAAAATCACTCTGTCCGACTACGTGATGTTCGTCGGCTGGGCACTTGTGTGCGCCGTTTCAGGGGCCATTTTCTATGGGACTGCCAATGGATTGGGCATGCGAGAGGGAGTTCGCCCAGAATGGAGACAGCCACTTGCTAAGGCAGAATATACTTTCACAGTGCTCTATGTAGTCGACCCCACAATAGGAACGCGATGTCTCGAGCTAACTAATCGAATCCTAGAATCTTGCGTTGACGGCTATCAAATCGTCCATTCTCATATTCTACCTCGCCCTAAGTAAAGGACAATCCATTTTCCGGCTGGGAACATACCTCACGCTCGGGCTCGTCAATGTAGCCGGCCTAGTCTTGACTATCGTCAACATTGTCCAATGCCGTCCCGTCGCTGCCGCAGTCCACATTTCCACTCCACAAGGTGCGCATTGTATTGACATTGTCGCCCTCTACCTCTCGACCGCTCCGGTTAATATCATCACCGATATTGCAATCTTTTTCCTACCAATACCGACCCTATGGCGCATACGACTTCCCAAGAAACAGAAGATCATTTTGCTACTTGTCTTTGGGACGGGCCTTTTCGTCACCGTCATTAGTGTCATCCGTACGGTGTGTCTCTTACACGCGGCTATCGCCAGGGTCACTAGCCTCAATCCTCCCGGCGTCCATGATCTCTCATGTATGCTCATTTCCATCCCGTTGTTCTCTTTCCGACGCTGACGTGGCACCACAGACTACGATGGCTTCCTCTTTCTATGGTCTGCTATTGAGCTAAACCTGGGTATCATTTGCGGCTGCGTTCCTAGCCTAAAGCCCCTTGTGGCGTGGATCCTCCCACGCATAATCCGAAATCCAACGGAGACGAGTAGATCGAGCGATCGTGCCCCCATTACCAGTGATTCGACGCAGTCGCCGCCCTTCGTGCCGCCAGCTGATGCTACCGTCCAGGCGAGAATAAAGGATGCTCAAGATATCTCCCATGATACTAGGGGCTCAGTTACGGTGCGTGAGATTTTGACATCGTCGGCCGCAGCATCAGGTAACCAACAGCCGAGCCCTGAAGGTATAGCTAGCGGGACAACTGTACGAGCGGCTTTCGACTTCGTCTCATTGATGCATCCGAAGAGCATACTAAAAATGAGCAACCACGAATCACTAGTCCCGATCACAGTTATGTGTGTCATCTTCTTCCTCTGGGGCTTTGCCTACGGCTTCATCCATGTTCTCAACGTCCAATTTCAGCAGGCCGCCGGCTACGAACTTCAAACGTCCTTCGAATTGCATGCGGCATATTTTGGCGCCTATGTGTTTGGGCCTATCTTAGTAGCCAGGCCAATTTTATATCGGTGGGGTTTCAAGGCCACTCTTATGGCTGGCCTCTCAATTTATTCGTGTGGGACGCTAGTATTCTGGCCGGCTGCCATTTTGATCTCCCTGCCGGCGTTTGTGATCGCCAATTTCATAGTTGGGCTAGGCGTGTCTGTTGTGGAAACGGCTGCGGACCTGTTTATCGCACTGTGTGGGCCGATGGACCATGCCGAAATGCGACTCAACTTCGCTCAAGGTGTCCAAGCTGTGGGCGGAATTATCTCGCCAATTCTCGCTCGCCAGGTCCTATTCAAAGATGTCAACGATGCACCGGCGCTAATCAGTGTCCAGTGGACATACCTCGTGATTACGATTGTTACGATTCTAGTGGCAGTCGTCTACAACTTCTTACAACTTCCCGAGGCATCCAACGATGAGTTGAAACAGCTCGCCGATCGGCGTCGAGACGACTATCGTACGGCCATTTGTGGTATCCGCGTCGTGTGGGTGACTCTGGCGCTCGGCGTCATGTCTCAGTTTTGCAACATTGGTGGACAAGAAGACCTGCAAACCAAGTTTCGTTCTTTTGTGACATCTAGCGAGCCCAAGTAAGACTATCCAAAAAAAAGCCCCCCAATACAATTAACTCCTGGTTGACTGTTTTTGCTAATAACCCCATTAGCCCTTATCCCCAGGCCTTTGGCTTTCTCGCCATAGGACATGCCCTCTTCGCTGTTGGCCGCTTCCTCGCTGCATCCGCACAGTTATTCCTCAAGCCTCGGTGGGTCCTTCTCGGATTATATCTAGGCGTGATTCTGTTCTCCGTCCTCAGCATGACGATGACCGGCTACACGGGTATCACAATAGATCTCCTGCTCTTCTTATTCAATGCGGGGATCTTCTCTATTACGTTCGCGATCTGCCTCCGAGGTATGGGTGAGCATACAAAGACTGCCGCATCGATCATGGCAATGGCGATCTCGGGCGGCGCGCCCTTTCCCATTATCCAAGACATTGTTGCCACGTCTCATGGAATCCAGTATGGCTTTTGCGTGAACGTGGCACTTTTCTCATTCGGCGCCATTTTTCCGCTCTATCTGAATTTTGTCCCGGCCGCACGGAAGCAAGTCGATCCCGTAAAGAATGAATATCTAGATCATTCGCCTTGTACCGAGGGCTACGGGCAAATTAGCTCTGCGAGTAAGTCCCCATCCATAAAGCCCTTACGAATGACGGCTGAAATTAGATTTTCAGCTCCTACATAACATACAATATATTTTACCACTCCATCTGTCGCCACGCTTCTGTTACACCAGGGATATAACAATCACCGCCCTCTACCGCCACACCAACTGTAATTGTCCCAAGATATGTGCTCAGTCCATCAAGGTCAAAAGCTCATGTGCCTCAGGCAGTTTGGTACTTGCCACTACAACCATTTTCTTAACTAATGCGAAAAAGCGTTTTACTGAACTTTGAAAAAATCGCTTTTTTTTCGCGTGTCACCCGTTTATCCAAAATAATTAACGGATTATAACTCAACAACAACACCTTCAAATCAGGCGCCAGGTAGGTTAAATTAAACCTAATAATGAGTTCTCTTAACTGACAAAAGGAATAGTTACTACTATGTCGACCCGAATGACAGTCGCGGCCTGTGACGGCGGGATCAATGCAAAGGTCTGAAGCGCGGAGTTCAAAGATCACCGTGTATTGTAAAATACTAAGCTAGGGAAGAAAAGAGAGAATATGAGGATCCAATGACCTTTTGTACCCTCTGGCTAGCCCTAGCGTCGTTTCATATGGCACTGCCCAGCTGGCTCTGCCCAAACCGTCACACGGCCGGAGCGGCGCTTGACTGTGACATCCTCGCAGTAGGCGCAAACCTTACCCAAAGCCAGATTGCACAACTTGTATCTAACTACAACTGTGCTATATGTACGGTATGTTGTCATTAACGTTGTATACAACAGGAGGAGACTCTCCGGGGTCGAACTGGAGGTCAGAGACGTGTTATACTCCGGAAATAGACTAGATAACCTATCATTTACTTAATATGTTCCTATGGTTCTATTAAGACGAGATCGCCGAGTTTTTACTAGTTGTATTTGATGTGGATGTGTCGATATCTGCTATTAGCAAGGCATTGGCTCGAATTAAGATCACAAGGAAGAGACCGAAAGTAAAGGCAGTACAACGGAATGTAGAGCTTTGGGTTACTTGGCAAGACTATTTGCAGAACTTCTCCGCGGAGTAATTAAGTGTTTATTGATAAATCAGGGAGCGACGAACGTACAGGGGATCGACAATGGGGATCGGCTAGAATAGGGGAGAGGGCTGGAGTTAGTAGGTGGTAGGAAGGAAGGACTCGAATATTAGTGCTACTAGCCTACACTATCGAGGGCTATATTACAGTAATGACCTCCCCTGGAAGGTGTACTGGAGACCTTTTCGAAGAGTTTGCGATCGACTATTTACTGCCTCTTTGCAACCTTTACCCTGTGCAATGCGCGATTTGCCCGGAGGTAAGTCACTGGACAGACATTCCTGCTACAACCTCCACCTGTTGGAACGGTTTGAGGTTGAAGGAAGCGAATAACCGTTTCATTTTGCTCTATTTACTGGTTCTACTTTGTTTGTGCTCTTTCCTGTACCAAGAAATTATGCAGGCTCCATTTCCATCACGTGTCCAAGCTGACATAAACTGGAAGAGGACGGGGAAGCTCTCTGCAATGGTTGACGCAGAGTTCTAGTGACTTAAGAAAGAGACACGTGGAGAATTGTCATGTTCAATCGCAGATTTCTCCCAAAGCTGCTACGAAGACGCAGCTCCCACTTCCTCTTGTACCAGAATCGCCGCTGTCCACTGCGGCATGGCTGGAAATGCTGATGGAAACCCCTGCACAGCTGAACATTGCACCGGTTATAAGTCTCAGAGCCAGCTTAAATAACGTGTCGCAGAAAGTCACGTGGAGCGCGCCAAGACACTACTGTAGCTCGTAGCTTAGATCAGGGGCTCCTTTCGAGGTTCCCAATAAATCAGACAACATCACCAAGCTCGACGATAGTACTGTGTGTGACATAACGACATCCAGAATCTAAAATCTGGCTAACAGCAAGGTGTGCAGCCACCCGCACCAGTTTTCGAAGACCAGGAAACACCATGCGTTGGCATTGTTACTTCTGGACTTCTGCTTCCTTTCATCTAACAGAGCAACAGCATTTCAATACAGTTGAGGTGCATTGAATCGTTTTTTCGCAAGCTTCCATTAGAATTTTCCGATCTTGCACGAAGGATCTTTCCAAATTATCACAGCTCCGGCTCTATTGATCAACGTGATCACTTGTATTGGAAGTCTATATTGTCAGTCAACGTACAATGATGCTTCTGGAAAGGCACTGTTCGAGTCAACTTTATCGTGTATGCAGCAATATGTGCGTGATTTCTTCGTTTCTTATCAAGTGCCTCTGGACAAGTTGGAATGACAATCTGACTATCCCCAAGACTGAACAGAACTGATCTCGATAGCAAGAAACTGGGCCTTGCAAACTTTCTTGCTCCTAGAATACCTTGGAATTTATGGAGGCGATGATGGTAGGTTCTTGAAAGCCCAACGCATTCATCGTGACCTGTTTGATGCGATGCGGGTGCTGCAGATGTCACATGACGGTAATGCAACTGAGACATTTCACGATTCTGATGAAGAGGTCAAAGAAGATGGAAATGAAGACTCAGCATGTGGGGATCGGAACCATTGGATACAAGATGGCAAGAGTTCGCGAAGAAAGAGTCAAGGAAGAGGGGAGTAGCCTTTGCCCTCGATTGAAATACCGAACAATAGTCTCACGCATCCCAGGTGCATATACGCCCTGTATCTCCTCGACTCGCAGCTTTCCATACTCTGTTATCTGCGCCCCATGCTATCTTCCCTAGAAATAAAATACGACCTCCCCTGCCGCGAGGATGTTTGGCTCGCGAAAACCGCCGAAGCATGGTCGACGTGCCAAAAGCAACAATTCAAGTCTTTCAATGACCACGAAGATCATAGTTATACACAAGAAACATCACCTGCACAAGGTTTCTTCTACGAGGTCTCCCAAACTTTGCTACTTTCGGACAGAGAAAAGCGGCATCCCAAGAAGCTACGGCTTCTATGGGCATCACCATTCGCGGCCGTGACTCTCGTTGCGAAGCTTCAAATGATGGCACGAGAACTAACTCACGCGAGTTGCCTCTTTGAAAGACCCAAGTCTCAACGAAGGACGCTGTCTGTTCTCACTGACAGGCAGCATGCGCAAATCTCCCAGGCATTGAGAGGGATTGCGGAATTGGTGTCTCGGAATCAGAGGCCGATATTCAACTTCTTTGATTTTGGTCACACTCAGCTGCTTCGAAGGAAACGCCTTTGTGGGCATACTTTCTGGATCCTTTGGAATTATACTTCAATCACGTTGTCTCATCCGGACTCGCTTCTCGTGAGCGGCGTTGTAGAATGGAATTTATCCCTCGCTATTGCAAGTATGTTGGGCTGCATCGACGGGGCCGTCAGGGGCTAATTGTGATGACAGCCGCTGGCCACTTGGCAACACCAAGGAGTAAAGAAAAAAGAGACATATATGAAGACAGAGATGTTTTTCGAATTGAACGTCCATTTTCACAATAAACTATAATGCTAACCTTCGATAGCTCAACGACCTCGAGCTAGCCCTCGAGATCCTAAGCCCACCAAATCAATTTCCTTATCCATACTCGAGAGTCCTTTCATTACAATTCTAGGGTTCAAGATTTGTCTCGTCGGATGGCGACTTATCCGACTTACAATGGGCAATAGGCGAGGCAGTAGAAGCGACGAAAGGCGGAGTGAGGTTCATTTTCTGGAGTGGGTTGTAGAATCTTTCAAGAAGAGGACGAGCTGGCCAGTCGGGAAATGGGTCGCTGCTGTCATGGAAGAAGCTTTGACGAAAGCGGCGGGTGTTACGGCTGCGGATACTAATCCACCATAATTAATAACTTCATTCCTGGCTATCTATGCAGACTCGCCATTGACTGGACCATGTTGACAGCTCCGTTTGAGGCACCGATGAACACATTCTTTGCCTTAGCCAAACCGGTTTCCGCAGCCAAAATCGCAAAGTCCTTCTTTCCCCACGCACCTCCAGGTGGCTAAATTACAATTCTGTCTCCAGCATCCATCATCGCAGTGTCCTTCCCACCCAAATTTATAATTTTCCCACCCTTCTTGATCCACAAATTCTCTCCTCTCTTCCCATCACCACCACCCTCCAGGCCATATGGCCTCATTGCTCTCCTCTTACTCCAAATCAAGACGTTAATAGGGATAGAGAACTCTACGTTCCTAATGATCCCATCACCACCAGAATGCCATCCCTCCCCTCCACTACCGTCCCTCAAACAGAATTGCCTCAAGGTAACTGGATACCTCCTCTCCAAGATCTCTGGATCCGTAATTCTGGTATTAGTCATGTTAGTGTGCACTCCACTCGTTCCATTCCAGCTTGGACCTCCACCAGACCCGCCACATATCATCTCATAGATCCAAATCCGTTCTCCGCATCATCGCTTCTAAACGTCAGATTGTTCATGCAACCATGGCTCGCAGTGACCGCATTGAAAGCTTTAAATATGACATCCACAATGCGTTGGGACGTCAGGACGTTGCCAGCACAGACAGCGGCCTCAGCGGACGGCTTAAGAAGCCAATTATTTGGGATGAGGACTTGGATGGGTCGGATGCCACCTTGGTTCAGGGGAATTTCCATGTTCACCATACAACGCAGAGCGAAGATGATTGCTGAGTTGCAGATTGCGATTGGTGTGTTCCAATTCCCGTACGCTTCTGGGCCGGTTCCTTCGAAGTCGAAGATTGCTCCGCCGCTAGTTGAATCGATCGTCACTTTGAGTTGGATTGCAGTGCCGTCATCCATGTAATCTACTGCTTCGAGCGGTTCGCCGTTGGTGGATTAGCAGATTGTTTTCAGCATGTCTCGAACTGCTTTCTTCCGCTGTTCTATAATTTCTTCCACTGCAAGATGATGTGCAGACGCTCTGAATAATGGGCAGGTGCACTTAGTATAGAATTGCACCGTTTTTAGGCCATAATCATTAATAAGGGAATGTATCAGCTGACTGCCCTGTGGTTCGCAGCAGCCTGGCTTTGATATCTGACATATTGTCACGAAGGCATCGGGTGCCATGACGACCTGGGCACTATGCTGGCGACATCAAGAGCTTCGTCAATTCCCGTTCCTTGAACTCACCGTACTTCAGGACCTTGAAAGCCTTGATGACGGCACCTTCTTCCCACAGCTCCTTTGAGTTAGGTGGCTCGAGCCGGGCAGAATTCAACCGATCCGTTGAAATTGGAGGTTAAGGATACAACTTTGTGGGGGTCATACGTCGGCGTGATTGTTGGATATTGAAGAGCCTAGAAGCTTCCAGTATATGGGTGTCAAATACAGTGGCAAATAAGTATAACTAGAACCTTCAGTATGAGTCACATTAGGTGGCAAATATAGGGTTCCAAGTGTGTATATAGAGTACTTCCTACTGTAGAATTAATAGACAATCCCTGAAAAACCAACAGCGATGGCCACGAGAGGCAGTCCAATATATAACATCCTTGCATGCTGCGTCAAATATTGCTGTAATGACTGTCAAATCAGGAAGATGGGTTCCGCCACAGACTACATGCGAAATCAGCAAGGTTCATGATCAAGTCTTCGAGAACTTACTTCGTGAATTTGAGAGAATGTCTCAGATTCTTGCCCCAGTATCAATCTGTCATTTTACAGCGAAGGCCATGCTGCCAATCTAGGAGCCAAGGTAGTTCTCATGAAAGGTTTCTTTGGGGTGTCGCATACCATCTCTGGGAAATGTGGAGCGTTCGCCACAAGGCCTCCGTCCGGCGAGAATACAGTGCAAGAAAAACCGAGTCGTTCCTCAATATTTGAGCTGACGCTAGTCTTCTGGAGAGCCCGCCCCATCTGCTCCGCAACCCCCAAGCCACGGCCATCATCCTTTTAAATCTGGTTATCATTAGACATCAATACCAGGACAAAATCAGCGGTCAACTCCAAAACAGTCAACCCAATCAGTTATCAATATTTGGCCATCGATTTATGGGGAGTATCCAGAATAGTCTGCTTGTCGTCCATTATTAAGGCTGGACCAGGAATCTTTGAGTCTGGAGTAAGACCATTGAGGTCAGTAACAGCCCTATCGCCCCTTCCTTGTCACGAGTCAACCACTCCCTAGCCTGCTTCTCCAATCTGGGAATCCTCTTCCTCCCCTGCTTCACCTTAACCCCCTTAACAGAGTTATTCTTTGTCAAACTCTTCATCGAAGTCTCTGACATCTTCAGTAATGAGGCTCTTTCGTTTGGCGACCGTGACTGGGAGGTTTGAGAATTTTGTGTGAGGGAGATGTCTATAGAAGGAAAAGTTTGTATTGGGAAAAGAAAATCGCCTAATATAGCTTAAAGCTAGGATTGGACGGAAAGTAGAAAAGGGGGAACAAGTGTTATGCCTGAGATATAAGGGGAAAACTACTAGAGCCGTTACGTAGGGAATCAGAAATCACGTGAGAAAGTTGAGAAGATGGATAAGATAGGTCATACGTGGACGAGAGATAATGGATGTCATAGTCCAGCTTCACGTGATTTGCTCATCTTTACGTGGATCGACCCCGTCCAACACAACTGGCAAAGATGTGTAGTATTATAAGATCAAAATACCTAATAGGATTCTTCAAGGCTTATATAAAAACCTAATATTGACCGCACCTGTTCTCGCTCTCCGCTTTTGTTCGCCATACAGAGTGTTCGCCAAACCCTCGCAAGCTTATACGTCATTCGTTTTTGATTGCGCTTTCCTTGCTAAGACTGCTCTCTTTCGGCCTGAAAGACTCTTCATATTGTTCTTCTGAATGTTCTCATTCTCCAACTTCGTTCGGACCAATCTTGACCTGTGTATTAAGTGGCCACACTGCTTACGCTGGCGACAGTGTTACTGGATTGACTCACCATCTCTACGAAGATGAAGCTTTCTCAAGACCAGATGGACCCTAGCCCCCCGGCGTTTGATAATCAACATCAGGCTCTAGTATTGGCTCTGTCACCATCCAACTCTGGCCTATATCCTGAAGAAGTTGGTCCTCTTGAAGAAAAGCAGACAGCAATGATCCAACAGCCCTCAACGCCGGTCCGAAACGATCGAAAAATACCTTGTATAACCTGTGGCAAGCGAGTGCTACTTGAAAATTTGAGAGCACATAAGCGCTTAGTACATGGCCGTCGCCTCCTCGCAACTTGTACTGTCTGCCGAAAATCACTGCTCCAGAGAAATATGAATCAGCACATGCAATTACACGGCGGCAGGAAAGTCAGTTGTAGTACTTGTGGAATGCAATTCCTTAGAGAAAGCAACCTTGAGCGCCACGAGGACACGACTGGTGCATGTCAACAATACATGTATAAGTTGTCACTGGTAAAGAAAGTAGTGTCAGAGAACAAGTTGGAAAATGAGGAAGAAGACGAAGAAGAAAAAGAAAAGGACGACGAGATGCAATTGTACGTATCTACAAAGCTTACTTTCCAATATTTGACTTGACTAACCAATCCCCCCTTGTATAGCCGTTCCATAAGCAAACTTGACTACCCTGGATGTTTCGATACAATTGTCATTGACTGGGTCAGGTACCGCGTTTACAGCCCTAAAGGTAGCAGTGCCTTCGATCTAGCTGGTGGCATTCCCCTTGCCAAGGCGCGAAAGTTTTATGGAGTTGAAGACGAGCATCACTGGCGGTGTCAGGTCCACGGCTGTACATTTTCAGTGACAAAGCCGACCAAGAAATTCGATCTCCACCTAATCTCAAAGCACATCGATGGGGGATTGCGTTGGTACTGTGGCGACCGGAAATGCAAAGGACTGTCTTGGTCTGGATGGTCGAAGAAATCTGTCAGAAAGCATGTGGAAACAGTACATGCTGGGGAAGTTGAAGAAACTCTAAGGAAGTGCACTTTACTACACCCAAAAAGCCACAACGATCACTTTCAGTCAGCAAAGGACTTAAAGTCACATCCGAAATCAATCGACCTGATACCATGGATCCACAAGACACAGGAACCTGTCCATCCCGACCTTGTCATAGAGATTTCTTCCAGCATAAAGCTAATGTTCGTCAACCAAGAACAATTCAAGTGCTATCATGGTGGATGCGCTATCACCTACGAGTGGGTAGAAGATCTCATTGCCCACGAAATGAGTCAGCACTGGGATTTTACTATGGCCTGCCCGATCGGGTGCGGTACTAGCTTTGATGATTTTCAAAAAAGCCAAGAGCATTTCGATAAAGTCCATAGCATGTTGGTTACCCAGCAAAAGCGCGGATCTGAAATAACCGATGCCAAAACGATGAAAGCATTCCTCGCCGGTCACGTCTTTGATATGAGCGACTTTGCAAGGACCGTCAAGGAAAAGATAGGAACAGACCCGGAGGCAGTGTTTTTTATAGACACCGAAACTTCGATTCCCTTCAAAGGCGGTAGAGCAGAACCAATCGAGATTAGTGTTGTGGATGGCAATGGCAGAGTCATAGTAGACACAATCATCAACTACGGGTTAACTGTCGCCGAACTGTTCGCTCAATACTCTACACCTAAGGTCTTTGATCGCAGGTTCAATACCCTTGTGAAGATACTTGGTTTGCCAAGCAACAAACGCATTCCTGGGCTTACACCAACCGAGATTGTCCACGCGCTCCGGCAAGCAGGTTTGAATGAAAGCTCAATACTCATTGACTGGTCTATGAATAGATTCGACTGGTGGGCACTGCGTCGGATTATGGAAGTAGCAGGTGATGTTTCAAGCTTACCAGCTAATAGCAACTGTTGGGGAATCCTGCGAGAATGGAAAATGAATATGCCTGGACTATGTTGTCGGTTGGAAGATTTGTTTCCACTGGTGTTCCCGAATGATCCGCTTATTGGGAAAAATCATAGGTCGCTCCCAGACACTTATATGGCGCGAAAGATGGCATTCCGGTTTTTCCAGTTTGTCCCTCGGAGTTTGGGAGGCGATAAGGATAACCCTGTAGATATGTCCTAGAACAATGATATTGTAGCAATTGATATTTGAAATTAAGAACTTGAATCTAGGGTTTTCGTTCGAGAAGGAGAAATTATTGGCTAGCAGCGACAAGTGCCGGAATCGCCTTCGTTGAAGCTCGGCCATTCGGCGGGCTCAGCTACCTGTAAGTTGTCGCTTACGGATAAGCCACGTACGTGCGCACACAATGAAGGGACATTGGTCTTCCGGAGCTCGGCCTCGGCTAAACTAGGTGGCACGATAAAGCTGAATTCGTTAGTGGACATATAGGTAAATATAAGCCAAAAAAAATCAAAAGCGCGGAGCTGTGGAAACGTGATAGAACAACTGTTGCCTATCATTTCTCGATACTTCCGGGTGGGGAGGATGGCCGAGTGGTTATGGCGTGTAAGCCTTCCGCCATTTCCAACTTCATTTGAGAATTTATTCTAACTCACCTATAGGTGGCTCAAGAAAAGGTTCTTTTCTTTCTGATTTAAAAATCAGTGTGCTTTCTCATAGGTACGAATTGAAAAAAAAAAATTTAAATACGATACTAATCCCAATAGGGTAACCTGCAGGGGTTCGAATCCCCTTCCTCTCAAAAATTTTT
>NXFV01001494.1:0-10746 GCA_002803225.1 Gamarada debralockiae | reverse complement strand
TTTTTTTTTTTTTTTTTTTTTTTTTTTTTTTTTGCTTTCCTACTTTTCGCTTAGCTTCACTACGCTACTTAAGACGGTACCGTCCCCCTATGCGGGCAATATTCTTCTGGCGAAAAAAGGATACCCGGGTAAAATCTGGTAAGGAAACTGGGCATACAGGAGGTCAAAATGGCATTTATAAGGATGCCTAGGCTCGGCTCAGGCTCTGCTCAGGCTTGCTCAGGCTTGCTCGCCCTCGGCTCAGGTTAAAGCGGCAGCTGCTCACGTCCGGAGACTCAATGAAAGAGAAAATTAATTCTGAATCTAGGGGCATTTCTAGAGATATTAAAGGAAGGTCAAAATTTGGAAATATACCCGCTTTGGCTTTGGCTGCTCGATGATCTCCATTGGTTCCACTGTGGGGACACGAAGCATGGTGGCGACTTTGTGTGAAGTTGGAAATATTTGGATGATGGTCGGGGTTGAGAAGCAAACTACCAAAACCAGGCGAATAATTACATTGCTTTGAGTGAATTTATTGGTGAAGACCACAATTTTAGTTCTGACGTCGATTGCTAGACGAATATCCAAGATGTATTCAATTACAGTATCCAACAGCCCCAAGCCCTCTTAACCTATCTTATTTCCGACTCGATTTCCATGGCATCCCTCTCTGCGTCCCTTCCACCCATCGAGTCTTCATCTTCCTCCGCCTTGTCCTTGGGGTTCGTTCTGCCGCGCTCTTCCTTCTCCCGCTTCCACTCCTGATGGTACTGGTAAATCTTTTTCTTATGCTGGAACTTCTCCTCGAAACTAGAATACTTCTCTGCAGCAGCAAGTAATAAGATCATAATCGATCCATACCGTCGTCCTCCAAGTTCCGCCGAAGGATTCCAGAATGCCAAAGACTTACTCTTGGGGCATGACCATTACGTCGGGACCATTCCTCAGCAGCAGCCCAAATCCTCCAGGTTCCTCTCCAAACTTGTGAGCCTCTCGATCAACGACCCAAACGCGGAGCTCGTATTCGACTCAGTATCATGATGTTGTCTGGCAGGGCAAATACTTGGAAACATACACGCTGTGGCTTTTCCAGCCGTAATTTAGGATTCCGCATTGATTCCAATTTCGTTGCGTTGTGTTGTCGCGAGGGGAGGTGGATATTTGTATGGATGTTTTGGAAGTCGCGAGGCATTCGAAATCAATAGACGCGATCAGATATTTTCAATGACGGTCGGGATTCACTTGAGATGGGCTTCAATTCAAATACGTGAGGTTGAGTCTAGACGAGAGCTTCGAAGAGGAGACCATATCCTTGCGGAAAGTTCTTCCTGTTCCTACTCCAAATAGACCGTATCATCTCCGACCACAGTGACTTCAACAACCTCTTTGCCATTATTCTCGTCTACTTATTGAGGGTAAGTTTCTGGCGCCTTCCGGATTTTGGATTGTGGCATCTAGAAACGGGCATGCTGATCTGGTTGCAGAGAAGGAGCTTGATCAGGAGGATGAGATGAAGAAGAGGAGTTCGCCGAGCTTGGACGAGGAGAAGACAGCGAAGGAGGAGAGAGAGATGTCTGGAGGACGACACCACCATTCTTCTCATCTAACCAATTTGTAGCAACAGCATTCGCTTCCATCTCGAGTTTTCGGTTCTCCTCTTCAGCAAATAGGGCATGGCGGATGGAGTCTTCGCTCTTCTTGAGAGACTTTGTGCATGGTCGGTTGCGAATCACCGTCTGGTTTTGAGCAAATCAGTATTCTTCCGTTTGGTGATATAAAATTTGAGGGAAGGTGGGTTACTGGCTTCTCGCTCTCTTTCAAGTTGTTCTCTTGGGTATCCATAGTGTTGTCTAGGGGTTGGGAGGTTTGAGAATTTGTGTGAGGGAGATGCCTATAGAAGGAAAGTTTGTATTGGGAAAGGAAAATCGCCTAGAAGTAAGATTTTATGCAGACACACGTTATGGTGTCGTTCGCCATGAGTCGGACTTCCCTCGGTAGATCGTCGAGGTACACGGGGAATTCAACCCAGGCTTCTGGAGTGGGACTGTAGACGAGGTAAGGACACCGGGCGTAGAGATTTCTCATTTATTTGTCTTTCAATCAACTATCTAATCTCTCTCTAAGGTCTATAACCTAGCCTTTCCAAGCTTCAAGTGCTCCCAGTGGTCTTCGTGGAAGTCGACATAAGTGTGTCCCTTCCCTTTCTCGTCAATCCAAAGCACTTTATCTTCGGCCTTTACTTTGGCAGGATCAACGCCTTCTTCACGCAGTGGTACTTTGTTTTGTTTGTTGTTGTGGATGTGAGTCATTTCTTTGACAAGGCGGATGAAGATAGGGACTGCGTATTTGGGGAGATGTGTGCGCGAATGTCTGCTTCAAGTCAGAAGTGTAACTAGGTGGGAAAATGAGGAGCTTACCTTAGAAGACCAGCAAAGTCGAAGTTGCTCTTATGATTTGGATCAATATAAAGAGCCGCACACCCTGCTCGCCCATCGTGAGACGGCAGAGCGACGCCATAAACATTCGCTTCTACCACGCCAGGGTACCTTCCGAGGACTTCAGCTACTTCGGCGGTACTGACATTCTCTCCTTTCCATCTAAATGTATCACCAAGTCGATCCATAAAGAACCATTTCCCCTCGGCCGATCTTCGGAGCGCATCACCTGTCCTATACCACAAGTCTCCCTTCTTGAACACATTCCTCTCAAACTTCCTTGAAGTCGCTTCGGGGTTGTTGTAATACCCAGCAAAAGCTTTAGTGTCTGGCACAGCAACAATGATCTCGCCTCCCTTCTCGTATGGTTGTCGATATGCAAAACCAGTTTTGGGATCACGTGCGATGGCACCTGTTGCTTGGTCGATGAGGACGGGGACGATCTTGTTCTTCGTCATTTGTCTGACAACCGCTCCGTAATATCCCACAGCACCAGCCAAGAAGTCTCCTCTGCTGTAGTTGATCAATCCAAACACGCCCTCTGATGAATTGAAGAACTCGCAAACTTCGGGGACACCAAATCGTTCACGAAATTTGAGCCAAACATCGGGTCGAAGTCCATTCCCATACATACCTCGCACATTATGTTCCTTGTCGAGTGGAGAAGGGGGTGCTGCGAGGAGATATCGAGCGGTTTCTCCAACATATGTGAACCAAGTGGCTCGACTGTCTCGAATATCTCCCCAGAATTTTGAAACACTGAATTTCTTGCCGACACAAGTCGTTATACCTGTCATCATATTCGTCATGACGGCCACTCCCCCGGTGCCGTGGTACATCGGCATGCAGGTATACCAGCGATCCGACTCAACGAGCATGGTATTGCCGGCTCTACGCTAGTAGAAGTCAGTTCTGAACTTCAAGGGGATTCAAAATCAACGTTGAAAGCGTACCGATGCTCCTGACGGGAATCCTCGATCCATATTAAAAGGAACGCCTTTGGGCATGCCAGTCGTTCCACTGCTGTTTGTGAGTATGGCATCCATAAATACAAGTGTGGTGGACTGACCTCGTATAGAATATTGACATTGGCCAATCTCCTTTAACTCCTTCCCGAAATGCATCTTCTGGTCTCTCTGCTTTCATCGCACGAATATCCCTCTTAACCGCAGCGCCCATAACACAGATCTTCATCCCAAGTTGTCCTTCTATATTCGCCGTTTCATCCTCGACCCTGGCTACGAGTTCCGGATCCTCATCTACCAACAACAGTTTCGCCCCACTGACTTTCAAGCAATGAATGAGTGCCTTTCCAACCAGATTGTAGTTTATCATGGCCGGGGCAGCTCCAATTGCCCACAGGCCCAACCAAGCCATAACAAATTCGGCAGAATTTGTCAAATAAAAGGATACAAGATCCCCTGGCTTCACTCCTTGCTCAAGAAACCATTGTGCGAATTGGTGGACTCGGTCGTAGGTCTGCTGCCAGGTATAGCATCCATCGCGTGACCAAATAGCCTCGTCATTAGGCTTACCCTTCACTGAATCTTCGAAGAAGTAGTAGAGGGATATGCGGTTGTTCTTTACTGTTGAATAGATATCAGGAGAAGTACTTTGATTAGGGGCTGTTGAGAGCTCACCAGCCTCCGTGTACATTTTTGCAATGGTCTTCTGCCTTCGAATCTCGCGTAAGTCCTTCTTGACTCCATACTTGCCGTCAAGATACAGCGCAGTACCGGCCGTGGCAGCTATAGCTGCTGCAGTGACTATTTTAAAGTCGTGTTAGCTGTAGGAGCCCAACAGCATAGACTATCAAGCTTTGCGCTCCAAAGTCGCCACACTTCAGTGGTGATTTTGGATTTGGAGTCGGAATGCGGGGTAGCTTTGTTCGCTCCAAACTTACCGAGTGCCATCTTTGAAGGCAAGCACTTGAAATTCTATCGAAAAGGAATAGTGTGTATCTGAGATTGAAATATATAGTAGGAAATAAATTCTCACTAAGTAGGACGAAGGAAAGTAAGTTAAATACAAAAGAAAGATGCTGAGTAGAAATGTCTGACACTAACCGGTTGTCGCTTTCCAGAACGCCGAGGCTTTCCTGGCGGGCTCCCCCACATTTCTCCCCACACTCCAATGATTGGCCAATCTTGACAGGGCAGGCGGAACTTTGTATCCGGCTTTCTGTTTACTCAACATCAATCTCTTTCTTAGTGCTGCTGTCTCTTAACACTGACACCTCTTTATGAATCATTCGTTTCTGTAATTAGTTTGGATGCATATTGTTGATGTGTGAGGCACCAGTCGTTGGAAAATTTTCGAAGTAATACACAGTTCGTTACTCTGGCTAAGAGCCTGTAGCGTTTAGCGAGCGAACCCCTGAACCCTTGTACCCTTGAATCTTTATGCTGTGTCAAATTCTGTTGCAATATGCTACCAGCGTGAGGCTATTATTGGAAAAGGACTGATCTTGCCTCCTCATTAGTGACGAATGATCAAGCTCTTACTTCCAAGCAAGCAAAAGGGTCACGGAAGGGTCAAAAAAATGCCATTAAGTGGGGATGATTACTTGTTGAGATGCGTACTTTTGGTTATTCTCCTATGTGGCTGCAAATATACAGACATCGATTCATCAGAGACATCACGTAAGAAGTAGTCAGATAGTGCCTCAAGAACCATTTATGCTTCTCCAATTCCTCCGGAATACAATTTCTCCACCTCCACCTCCACCTCCAACTGTCAACATCCAGTTTACCTACCAGAGTCTCACAAGCAAACCATCTATGCGATCTGGAAGAGCCCGCCTTCCAGTTTTAGAATGACTCTAGTTGAATCTTGATTTTTGGATTTTCTTGAAGGACCATTTAATTCGGTTCTTGGCTATATTTGCTGCAATCGCATATTCAATTCGAAGATACCGCTTTACCTCGAATCCAATAATGTCGGATACTAGATTTTTGAAGTGAGCCGCTACTCCTATTTTCTCAACTTGGGTAAAGGGAGCATAAGTCTTTGGGAGATAACTCCATTGGGAAGATCTGCTTGGGTTTATCAGTCGGGTATCGAAGGTGATGAGACAGATCTAGGATAGGAACTAAGAGATGCGGGAACGAAGTCTTGAGCGGAGTAATGGAATCGGTCATACGTGAATGCTAACGCAACTTTGGGGTTCCAATAGTTGGCTATCAAACCTAAAAGGCTGTTTCGGAACGGGCGATAGATTTAAGGACTTCGACTTTTGGGTTTTGCAGTCGGTGGTATGAAGGGAAATTTGTGGGAATTCGCGTTGCCGGTGAAGAACAATACTCTTGCAGAACAGTGCACGTACAATGAATGCTTCAACAAATTTGGGGAAAGTTCAAGCAAATTCTTTCTCATCTTGAATATTAGAGTGAAGCAAGCTCTCACATGACATCGGGAGACTCAGAGGTCCGGAATGATTGGTCGAGTGTTGAACATACTGTTTCAATTGTTCAAACCTTGTATACTGGAGACGAGAATTCAGAAAATAAACAGCTATACACAAAATGCTACCACATGCCAGTACGGTTTAGAAATACTGAAATACAAAATCGAGAAAGACCCTTCAAGATTACTTGAAGCACAAGCTATTTCCCTTCAAATTGAGTCCCTTCTGTCCTCTCCACATACGAAACGCACACTACGAGTGCTGAATCCATCCCCTCACGCACACCAATAACCCATCTATCGCCACTATCCTCAAAAGCCTGCCTAACCTTCGGGTTGACCAACCTCTCCTTCTCCACACAGGCAACCACCGTGCCTCGATGCAAAGCCACACTTTGTGATCAGCAATCCTTCGTCCACCCTTCATAACCAATACCTTCTCGCTCCAGTTCTCAGCAGCAGCATTCACACAAATTTTGCTTCAGCCTTCTCACCCGGTTTGCTTCTGACTTCGAAGACGGCAGCATTGGAGGCTGGGTCAGAGTCAATATACGTAATCGGCAAGCTGATCTTCTCGGCAAATGGTCAACAAGTGTGTCCCACCCGCGGCATGTAGATTGCCCGTATGTGTCACAGCATCTGGCGTCTCGTTGCGGACGGCGAACATGAGCTGTCCAATCAGGCGATCGTTGATCGTGAAGCTTGGTGGAGTGAAGATTGGATGGGAAGATGATAGGATTGGAATAAGGCGATTCTGAACGAGGAGATTGGTTTAAGAGGCTGCGATGAATTAAGGGAATATAGCGAGAGGATGAGCTGGCCATGCAGGGAGGGAATAGTTTGAAGAGGTGCGGTTGCGTGATAGCTCTAGCACGGTAGAAGTAAAGATGTTGCCTTTTTCGTCAATAAGGTCATCGTTGTAGTCGGATATAGGGCTGGTGTTGCGGAGAGGCGAGCCTGCTGGGATAGCTGGGGCTGCGAGGGTGAGATGCTGAGGGAGCCGGAGAGCTTATCACACTGGGAGTTCTTTGTGGTGGGTGTGTGCTGCTCGACCGCCGAGAAAGAGGAGCACCATTTTGTTTATGAGTTTGTTGAATTTAATTTAGATTCTGATGAGTGAGAAATACGGAGAAGAGCTTGAGTTGATGCCTTGATCTGAGGTCTAATGTGGATTGTGCTTGAATGTTTGTGATGATGATGAAGAATGGAAAAGTCCAACTTTGAACAGGAATTCGATCTAATATATATATATCAAGAGAACTATCGCCGAGATAGATATCATCGACGCAAGCCCTCGTTCAGGCCATACTCAACCCACCTACGGACGAGAACATCGTGAACATACAGTTGGATGCTAGCGTTGGAAGCAGAATCGGAAGACACTCTAGCTGGCACCATAAGTCGCAAAGAACAACACACGAATGCGAATGCAGATCCCGCATTAACCGTACCTAAGGGTCTTGTATTGTTGTACTCCGCAAGGCTGGCAATGTTGGAGAAGAGCTAGGCGAGGAGGAAGTGACGTTGTGAGGTCGATCCCACCCTTTAGTGCACGGCCAGCAAGAACTGGCCAACCACAGCGACAGCCGTTGCAATCCTCGGCCGCAATGTAGAAACAGAGGTCATTTGTCAAAACTTCAAAATTGAAGATTTCATGAAATGTGGGTATTGTTTTGTGGTAGGACAAAGAGACTAACATGCCCGGAAGAGGTTGACACCCGCTTGAGTCAAGGCTTTCTAAAACGTTCTCAAATAACCGCATCATTGCCGACCAAGGTAAACGGTGCTCCCTCCATCACAAACCCAATATCCACCACCCTCCACGGAACCCAAACCTCAAAAATCTTCACCTGCTTAATACAGCACATACTCGTCAGCAGTGCTGCTCTATTCTCTGAGCTACTTGGAGAAAAACAGTCTCTGAGCTCCACGCCTCTGAGCTCCACGCGCAGGACTTTCAGGCCCTCAAAGCCCGCAAGCAATTGCCATGCGTTCAACCATGTCGGTTCCTCATACGGCTGCACCATGCTGGAGGAGCCGTATACTGGAGGGTATACTAGCCAGGCTGTGAGCCAGTCGATTGTCCAGGAGAGGTGCAGCGAGGTGATGAGGTTGAGGCGATGAGAAGGTAGGACGGTCCGAAACTGGGAGATGATGTGTAGGTGTCGGATTGAGATGGTGTTGGAAGTGTAAAGTAGATGCTCTGCTTCGCCACATCTGTTTTGCCCGTCATCAGTTGATATCTCGTGCTTCCAGAACCTTGAGGGAAAGAAACCTACATCTTGCGGCACGTCATCAGAATTCCCAAATGGCGACCGTGGGATAGACATCGCTCGTAAGGTAACCTAGCTCCGATATTGACGTATCCATGATACCAGCATCCATGGCCTCCAACTCCCCATGTCTCACCAGTACTGTCCCTACATTCGACGTGCCCAAGCCTTCCGTCTAAATGTTGAAGGTGTATCATCCGTTGCCCCAAAACGGATTTCCATATCAGCTCCCTTAATTCAAACGGAAGAGTAAACAAAATCGACTGGCTTTGATCCGAGGTCTGTTGCTCCACTGCCGGTTTCTCTAAAATCTGCTTGCGTGTGAATTTGGAGATAAGCTTTCGCCGGAGACTCTTGCTCTTATAACTTGTAGAGTCAGGGATTATGATATGAGGCATTGCGACACAGATTTGGATAACCTTGTGATGAGTTCTTCACACTCTTGTAGGCTTTGGAGAGATGGAGTGCGGCGGTTGCCTTGCAAGACTTATCACGTGACAATAAAGCCCTCTATTCGTCCAGAGTCAACACTTTGCTGGTGCTACCTACAATATTATTTGAAAGAGTTGTTGTCATCCAGAATCTTCAGGCTATCCTCCACTTCCTTCTTAGCACTTGGGAATTTGGGATGAGTGTTTATTGTCGTTAAATTAGGTATTTTACAAGACAGCTCGTCCCTCAGGTGTCATCTCCCTCCATCAAAGGGCCTTTATTCAGTCCCTTCATCTCGGTCAGATATTCCTGACCATTTCCAGACGCCTCTATATTGCCTTTTCCCATCCTATCGCAAAGCTCATAGCCTGGTGAGTGCCCACATGAAGATCAATTGTACAGGGTATGAGTATAAGAAGAGAAATTGGGTTCTTCGGCTCTTTTGTGATCGTGCTACTGTTTGCATGGTTCCTCTTTCGTCGGTGGTATTCTCGGGGAGTAGGACATATTTGAGAGATCGGAGCTAGGTAGTCTATTAGTGGTCTGCAAATCCGTCGAGTTGTGAAGAGACGACTTACTAGGAAGAGAGCGTTCGCCAGGAAAGTGTATGTGAACACGGTCCATCCAATCCATCCACCTGTGCCCTTCCCACCATTGAAAGTCTCACTGACGATTAACGTGGCAATAACCCCCACAAACTTGTAGCCCGAGTACGCAACAAGATCCAGTAATTGTGACTCGTTCGAAATGGAGAGGAGATAGCATCCAAGCTTCAGACCGAGAATTTCAATGATGACAATAAAGAAAGCCCAGCCAAAGTTGCTTCCAAGAAGTTCCGGCTGGAATGCGCCTCGAAGGCCGGCGAGAGTTGTGGATAGGAGGATGTAGGTAACGACCGCCATTGTGGGAATGTACATATCCGGGCTGTTGAGATCGTCTCGTGGAGGTAGATACCATCCTTCCTGACCATTTGGACCGATAGATTGCTTGCGCGACCAAGGCTTGTGTCGCCAGGGAAAGAGGACTAGGAATAGCTTGTTCACAACATATCCGTTTGTGACGTTGAAGTAGTGTTTGAGCGCAGATACATTAACGTATCGGTTGAACTAATTTAACTGTCAGCATTCATTCTATGATTTCTGGGGATTGTACGAACATTTTGTTCCACATATTCTGTCCCATGCTTCAAGGCAGTCTGTCCTACTTGAAATCCCATCTGCGTCGTAGGATCATTGATGAATCCGCCATATGCACCAAATGAACTGGATACCCCCTGCGGAGCTTGTGGTTGGTAGGGGTTCCCATAACCAGATTGGTGTTGCTGTTGCGGAACAGGAGGAGGTGGTGATCTTAGCTGGGGAACTGTAGAGACATGCTGAGGTACGGGGTGGTGAAGCGGGGGAGATGTAGCAGGCGGAGGGTTTCCATAATTTGATCGGTGCATCTTTGCGGGATTTAGAATATGAGGGAGCTTATTGTGTCCTTAAAAACCTCTCTTCAAGTATGGGTGAGCTCTGGTTGTAAGATGTGTTCTCTCCAGATACTCGCTGTACGGAGCCAAAATAAGTGGCCCATTCTGTACGGAGCCAAAATAAGTGGCCCATTTGGCCTGTGCGCACACCACACTCTGAAAAAAATATATTCCTACTATTACTAACTTAATACTTCGTCATTTGACCCTTTCTCCTTTTACAATCATATAGACGCTTACAATAATACTTATACATGTTCTGAATCATCTCCTGATTAAAATCCTCTTGAAAAATACGTGAAAATCGCTCTATTGCTTGCGCCTTTGTTCGACTTCGCCGCGCATGAAATAATCTCTTCAACGGGTGCGCGTACGACTCGAAAATTGAGAGATCAGGTGAATTGCCAGGCGATGTAATATAAGGGACTCCATTCTCCTTAAACCAAGCCTTTGTACCAGCCGAATCGTGTGCTGAATCTTTATCTTGCCAAAGAGTTAATCCGCGGTCAAGAAGGTCGTCTTTAATCGCAGGTAAGATCTCTTGAGTATAGAATTTCGTAGTCATCTTACCGACTGAATTTGACGGTATCTCGTACGGTATCATTCTCTTATAATTATACCCAACAACGACGAAGACGTTTAAAAGCGGTATATGCTCTTCCTCTTTTGCCTTTGCCTTTGCATCTTTCGATGTAACCTTCTTTTTGTGTACGTTCATAGCCTTTTCTCGATACTTCCTTCCTCTTCG